>JAOANR010000002.1:55015785-55202450 GCA_030278955.1 Hygrophila difformis | reverse complement strand
AGTGAAGCTCGAACATCATCCCATGGAATTGTGGAAATGCTAATGTAGTGAAAAACTCAATTGTCTTAGCTCCAATATAATGCCTTATCAATTTTCTCAAATTTTCATAATTAGGCTAGTCTAGGTATTGCCAACCAAAATCTGCAAGAGAAACTTATTGGAAATCTACCAATTGTTTTAATATAATGCATAGGCTTCCACATGCATGGCTCTCGTTGTGTAATATTCCAATTGAAGCCATTACACGCTCTCACCCAATTTATATATCAACTTTACCCAATAATATACTATAAAAATTGTTTTCTTTATAATTTTTTATTTGTATACCATTTCAATTATTAATTATTAATAATAAATATATGTTGATTTGTATGTTAGTTAAATGAAATTAGAGGAGAGTCAATGTAAATTGGACATAGGTAGATTTTATTTTAGGAGAGCTTTTTTTTTCCACTACAAAAAAAGAGCTAATTTCCGAGAGCAAAACCGAGAACCGAGTTTGTGCTTGGATTATTCCGAGAGGATAACCAAGGGGCAACCCGACCACTAGTCCTCGGAAATTTCTCGTATATGAACCGACCCTAAACCAGATTGTTTTTGAGGACATGTCCTCGATCGAGTTTGTCGTCCCAATGCCTGTCCTCGTTTTTTCATTGGAAATTGCTTGCGAGGGGCATGGTTCCAAGACTCAATGAGCAAGTACCCGGTCTCGGAGTTTTGGTACTCTAAGGATTGGTCCTCGAAAAAATTCCTCGGACTACAGGTATTTTGTTCTAACTATATTACCGCTCTACTAATTTAGGTAGAGTTTGTGAGTAGTTGCAATTTGGATTGTTCTTTTGGGGTTTTGGAAAATGAAAGAGATGGACATAAAAGACATGGTTAAACCAACAAACCAACGCATATTCCTTTCTTATTCTCTCTTTTACCTTTTGAAAAGAAAAGAAATTCTATTGCATTGCATTGGATAAGAATAAAATAAAACCCCATTAACTTCATGAAAAGTAGTTATGCTATTAAAAATAAATATCTTACACTTTATTTGCTAACGCTTTTTTGTGTGGTTTATAATATTTGGGACATCTAAAAGAATAGTTCAATTCTCACGAGGAATGGATACTTGAAAGATTCAGATGATGATAGATAGCCCAAAATATTGACGAATTTGTGCTTTGTTTTATCCATTTTATATACTGTACTACTTTTTTGCTCCTTTGTTCACATTACATTATATTTATGATATATATATATATATTTTAAAAAATATTTCTTTATGTGACTAAAAAATATTATGAAATATATTGCTTATGTAAGGCAATATATTAGATTCGAGCCCCAGTGAATGTAGCGATTATTCTGGGAGAGACAAATCCACTGCATTTACGAAAGGCTACTGTATTGATGAGCTTAAAAAGGGCTTACAGATTCATTTGATTAAAATAGTTTAAATTAGATTTTTTTGGAGGAGCCATTGAAGGCCTGGAAGGGGTGGTGGGAGCCCATGTCACACAATTACAAAGGGGAATAAAAGGGAGGGATAGGGGGGCGGTGGGAATCGAACCACTTAACCGCTTGGGCTAGGTCCTCATCCCAGTTTAAATTAGATTTGAGAGAATTACAAGAGTGCATTCGGTTCAGATTTTGCCCAAGTTTTTGGACTTTAAAAATTGAGTAGATTTAAAAAATTTGTATCCCCCGAAAAAAAAAATTGTATTGAATATTTTTAGATTTTAAAAAATATTTAAAAATTTAAATTGAAAATCCCAAACTTTAATGTATATAAATATATATATATATTTTAAATTCAAAAAAATTTATATAAAATTACAAATATATTCTCTTAATGAATGTTTGCAAATAGCGTATTTATAAATGAATTGAATGTTAACAAAATATGTGTATTTATAAATGAATTGAACGAACTATATCGAATCGAACCCAAAAAATACGAGCTTACGAATTCGTTTAACAGCTCTGACCATAGTTTTTTTTTTTTGGGTGATAGACGCCAAAGACGGCAAAGCCTACCTACAAATTAAGCAAAACTTGAACGATACTTTTGAAAGCTCTGACCATAGTTGATAGAAGCAAAATGAAGTAATTGGCAGTAAATATTTTCAGTTTCAATGAATTTTTAATTTACTACTATTTCGCTTTAAACTCGTTTGATTTGAATCCATTAGTAGTATTTAATTTCTCCCATATGCATTACTATAAAATTATAATAAAATTAATCACCAAATTATTTTTGTTCAACTGAAGTAGAAAACAACGCGATGCACACACGCACGCACCTGAGACTTATAATTTCCATTCCGTCCAGTCAACACGTGCGAGACCACAGATGTCCGACACGTGTGATGGCCACCTTAAAATCCAATAATGCGTGCAACCGCCGTCTCTGATTCGCCTATTTTTTTTTTTGCTTGTTCTTGAATCCTTTCTTCAATTCAGGATCACAGCATCGTGGAATGAATAAATAAATTGCATTGGGGATTCAAATTTGCATTAGGTTTGACTTTGCTCGCAATTCTTCTCTTTCAGCTGATAAATTGATGATTTGATTATGGTTCCTTCAAGTACGAAATCCCACATTTTCCTTTTTCACACGCAAAAAAATCCGAACATTAACCACTCTTGATAAAAAAAGAGATAATTTTTGTGAATCCCTTTACACAACAGTGGTTGGTGGGGTGAACGATTTTGACAGCAGTTGTTTTGGCAGATCAAAAGCGACAATTTGTTTTTTTTTTTTTTTTTTTTTTTTTTTTTTGGGTTTAGTTGAATAGTAGTAGTATGTATTTATTCGGGAGTCGGGACGTGAGCGTTGAATCGGAGTTCTCCGCCAGCCCACGCTTTCTCTCTCTAGAATGATCCCCTCTGTCGCTCTAGACTTCTGTTGTGGTTGATATTACACGCGAACTGATTGTTTGTTTGCTTAATCTTGAGCTACATACATAGGGCCCCTTTCATTCGATACCTTAGTTTTCTCAATTGAAATAAAACAGGGTAGAGTGGTTTAATCGATTGATTGGAGTATATTACAATCGGAGAAGAGAAATGGGGGCGTGCGTATCGCGCCCGGGGAATTGTGTGGGTGGAAAATTCGGGGCTTCGAAGAGGAAGAGGAATCGGAAGAGAAGGAAGGTTTTGAGGAAAAAGGTTTCTTCTCATTTGTCTGATCGGTCATCGGATAGAGTCGATAGGTGTGGAGCTCTACCTGTGGATCGTCCCTTTAATAATCCCGCTTTTCTTGGTTCGTTTTTCTCTCGATTATTCTTCTCTGTGTGTGTTTCTGGTGTATGTGTGTTGTATACTTTCATGTTATTGTTTGTGATGGATGGCATTGTTGGTGGTTTTCTGGTGATGAGAAAAGTGTTTCTGAATTTGATATCTGCCATACATATTCAATTCTGAATGTATAAAAAAATTGGAATTGAAATCTTTTTGGCTTGATAAAATGCATTCTGATTGTTTGTAGGAAGTATTGGAAGTTTAGTATACAATTCAAGTGGTGCTGTAATTTCTAATGGTGAGTTTGTGAAGGTGGTAAAGATCTTATGTGAAGTTTTTACAGGAATATTGAATATTGAACAAGGAAATAGATGATTTTAGGCCTTGCTACATTTTTTTTGATGAAAAGGAAGGATTTCAATCTATTGTTTCAGTAAGGGTCATTGTTGTGACTTGTGAGTCCCCAAAACTAATTTAACAGAATGACATTAGCTAGTTTTGTGGATTTTGGTACTTTGTGGGGGTCCATTCTTTTATCCTTTTCCCAGTATTAGACTTGCAAAAGGTCTCTCCTGTTCTTAAATGCTTCAGTAAGAAGATATGAGGTGCCCACTGAAGGTTTTTGGAAGTAACTGATTTCCACTTGTGATTCTGTTGTGAATTCCTCTGTATGAAGCTGGGTCATGTGATAATGATGTCTCTCAATAAATGCACTCTTGGGTTTTGAATCTCACTTTTGGTTTTGAAATAATGTCTTCCTAATTGACTTTTATGCCTCACATGGTTGGGAATGCAGGAAGTGCTGAGGAATCGTGGTTCGATTCGACTGCTGTCCTTGAATCTGACTGGAGCGATGAAGAAGATTTCCTGAGTCTCCCTGATGGTGCGTGGAAATCTACTGGTTTGGTTCCATTGTTATTGTATAGTCATGCTTGTTCTGATATCATGCTTAAGTTTTTACTTCTGCAGACGTGCATTCTTTTGGTGCTTCAGATGGAGCATCAATAGCAGGAGCTGGATCTCCTAGGGATGATAATCACGTAAATGGAGATCCAAATTCCCAACATGCTTCTTCTCCTGATCACCATGATGTTACATCAATTAGCACTTCTGAAAGTGATCCTGTCACCGGACCAGCTAGAAGCTTAGTTCCTAATGATTCTGATTCCAAAGTGAAATCTGATGAGCAAACGAATGAAGCGAAGCACGTGTCCCTTGATGAAATCACCTGCTCTTCTGATGAAACCCCTGGCAGGGACGATACCATATTGGACAATTGTGGAATTCTCCCGAATAATTGTTTGCCGTGCCTGGCTTCAGCTGTCACTCCAGTGGAGAAGAGAGGACCCTCTAGCCCTCCTGGTACAAGGAAAAAGGCTGCATTGAAATTGTCTTTCAAGTGGAAGGATGGACATCCTGCTGCTACACTACGTGAGTAGTGAATAGTGATGAATTTCTTATTGTTGATCTATATTTATCACACTTTTTGGTGTCACTTGTTGCCTAATGAATTTATGGATCAGCTCAATGTTCTAATTGTGTGTGAGAGATTGTTGATTCTTTTATATATGCCGATAATATGTATCACTAATACATTTCAACCCATAAACATGCATTGTCCTGCTTATGTTATGTGCTGTCTTTAGTTCCATAAACCATCATATTTCTGAGAGTTGGTATTATGCCTTTATATGTTTTGCAGTTTCTTCCAAGGCACTATTACGAAGACCCTTAGCTGGCTCCCAAGTCCCTTATTGCCCATTGGGAAAGAAAGTACCTGATAGTTGGTCAGATGTTGAACCAGGAAGTTTCAGGATTAGGGGAGCGAATTATCTCAGGTAAGAGACATTCATTTTCTCCATGCATTTGTGGCAAGCAGAGATATACGATCATTTGAATGATCCGGGAATATTGATTTCTGTTTTCATCTGTTACACGCTCATGTATTGCATATAAAATTTCTCAGGGACAAGAGGAAAGAATTTGCTTCAAACAGTGCTGCATATTATCCTTTTGGTCTTGATGTGTTCTTATCTCCAAGAAAGATTAATCACATTGCTCGGTTTGTGGAACTTCCTCTGATTAATTCTGCAGAGAAACTTCCACCCATACTCGTTGTAAATGTACAGGTACGGTATACAGAGTGCAAGATTAATGAATTTCTTGAAAATGATCTGTTTTTTGCACCTGGATTATTGTTGTAATGTGGTACAGACTCTGCCTTTTTGTATTGACAATGCCTTGTTTTCTCTGGTTACAGATTCCATTGTATCCAACGGCCATATTTCAGGGTGAAATAGATGGCGAAGGAATTAGCTTCGTTATGTATTACAAGCTTTCAGAAACCTTTGCCAAAGACTTCCCTGCCCATGCTCAAGAAAGTATAAAGGTTAGTAAATCGATTCACACATGAACTAAATGATTCTTGTAACATCGAAGTTTCTGTCAGTAGTATTCCATATTTGTCATTTTAATTCAGATTTTTGTTGTGAATGCATTACGATCTGCAGAAGTTCATTGACGATGAAGTAGAGAAAGTGAAAGGCTTTCGCACAGAGACAACAATACCTTTCAGGGAAAGGCTAAAGATTTTAGGCCGTGTAGTGAATGTGGATGATATTCCCATGAGCGCTGCTGAGAGGAAGCTCATGCATGCCTACAATGAGAAACCTGTGCTTTCGCGCCCACAACATGATTTCTACTCAGTAAGTTTGAGTTGTTCATATCTTCATTCTTAAAAATGTGTTAGCATTCAACTCATAATGGTGCATGAAAAATAGTGATGCATTTGTTTCTCAACGTCCTTCTCATCTTCCTGCAGGGCGATAATTATTTTGAGATCGATTTGGATATGCATAGATTTAGCTACATTTCCAGGAAGGGATTCGAAACGTTCCTCGACAGGCTAAAGCTATGTGTTTTGGATTTCGGATTGACAATTCAGGTAACTGTGTATATATTCATTGCTTAGAAATGAATACTATAATTAAGTTTTTGTTCTTATTGGTTTGTACTTCAGACATGTTGATAGTGTGCTTTCTTGTATGATGATAATTTGCAACAGGGAAACAAAGCAGAAGAGTTGCCAGAGCATATTTTGTGTTGTTTAAGGTTGAATGAAATTGATTATGTGAATTATCATCAACTTGGGTCCTCTGAAGAAACCCTAGAATAATTGTAAAAATAAGCTGCTTCTTGATGATGAATAAATGCTGTTTTCTTCCCGAAACTTTGTACTATTTCATTTCAAGAACTGGTAAAAGTTAACAATTTTGTGTGTTCATAAATGGATCACTATATTGAAATTGAACTACAAAGGAAATAGGTCATTCATTCTTTACATGGGGCCAATAAAATTTGGGGGCTACATTCAATTGGAACAAATTAGGGTTTATGGCCTACAGGGATCAAGAGGCATACCACACAAGCCTTTATTTCCAGTGTAAGACTCTCTTGGGAAATTGATTAGAGGCTTTCCAAAGGGTATTTTTCCCTTGAGAAAATTATACGACAGATCCAATTCCTTTAGGTTTCTCAAACTGAGAAACCCATTTGGAATTTCCCCTGTAAAGTGATTTTTCTGCAGCTTGAGGCTCTCCAACGAGCTTACGTTCGCCAACGAGAGTGGGATTTCGGAATCGAAGGCGTTGCTGCTCAAATCTAGAATCTTTAGCGATTGTAGTCCTCCAATTGAATCAGGTAATCTCCCTTCGAATAAGTTTTTTGACAGATTTATGTGTAGGATTCCGAGTTGCGTCGTCATTCCGATTTTCTCGATCCCACTCGTGAAGTTATTATCCGATAGGTCGACGAACGCCAATGAGTCACCACTGTATCTGCTCTGCACCTGGAAAATCTGTTGGATCGAACCCGTTAATTTGTTCGAATGAAGATCTAGCACACCCAGGCTCGCTAAATTCGTGATTGAGTTCGGGATTCTGCCAATGAGAGCGTTCATCGACAAATTCAGTGCATAGAGTTCTGTGAGACTTCCTATCCATTCTGGTATGCTTCCTGTGATGCGATTGGACGATAAATCCAGCTCTTGCAACGCACTCCGAGTCGTTGACAAATCCTCAGAAATTTCTTCGTGGATGTTGCACCTTGCTAAGTGAACACGAGTCAGCGACGGCAGTTGCAGGAGCCATTTAGGGATGGAAGAAAGGTTCATCTGATTGAATGACACATCGAGCGTTTGAAGATTTACCAAAGAGGCCATCTGATGAGGCAATGTTCCTTCAATCATGTTGTAAGAAATTCTGAGCATTATAAGCTGCGACAACCGGCTTATTGAACTCGGTATCTGCCCTGATAGCTTGTTGCCATTGAGGTACATCTCTGTTAAAGATCTGAAATTGCCTAAACTTGAAGGGATTGATCCATGGAACCTGTTATTTGCTAAGGAAATTCTTTGCAGGGAAGATAGGTACCCAAGCGACGGAGGTATTCTTCCTGTTAGCTGGTTATCATTCAGTCTGACGAAGCTGAGGGAAGGCATTTGTTCAGGGCTCGAAAGTGGCGGAATCTCCCCAACAAGATGATTATTGTTGAGGTACAGAATTGAAATGGCTTTCAGCTTGGTAATGGAAAGGGGGATTCTCCCGGCTAACGAATTGTTCGACAGATCAAGGTCCACCAAAGCCTGCAAATCTCCAATTCCATCAGGTATATTTCCAGTCAGGAAATTATTCTGCAGGTTGAGACTTTCCAGGCTTTTCAAGTGTGTTATGGTTTCAGGAATAGCACCTGAAAACCTGTTTGAATGTAAATCTAGTTTTCTGAGCCCTGGAACATTCCCCATTGTTTGAGGCAGAGAACCCGAAAAGCTGTTTTCATATAAATACAGCTCTTCAAGTTTAGACAGCTTACCAATGCTTTCTGGCAATGGGCCATCCATGCTATTTCCCCATAGTGAGAGCTTTCTGAGCTCTGGAAGATGAATGCCGATCAGCGGAGGGATATGTCCTGTTAAGCATGTGAGCCCTGATAGATCAATGGCTTCAAGAAAGCTGATTAGTGTTATTGAAGGAGACAAGGAGCCATTCATCCAGGCCTGGAGAGGAGTGTCACCTAAACTGGAAAGTCCTGGAAGATTGATTTCTGTCACTCTACCACTAGTTTTGTCACAGGTAATTCCCTCCCAACTGCAGCAATCATGCCCTGTCCATTTCTGGATCCTCCCAGAGGTATCCATTTGGATCCCTGTCTTAAAACTCACTAGGCCCTTCAAGTCGTTGGAATGACAGGTTTTTCCCATACTTGTACTGCTTTTAGAACCTTCAATAAGACTTAAAACTGCAAGAAACCATATGATTCTAGCTCCCATTTTTGTTGCTAAATATTCTATAGCCCAAATGGAGTGATTTCAAGTTTTCAACTCAAGAAAGGAAAGAAGAAAGTGGAGAAAATTCAGCTCGAAGAAGAGAGAGGAAGGGATCAATCAGGTCAGATATCTCTTCATCCACTTTTCAGTTTGGTATGCTAAAAAAGCACACAAATAGGGTATATTTTAATCATAAATTATGATTGCATTCAACATTTTCTTGGGATATTTACCTCTGGCGAATACGAAAAATTTGCCATGCTGGATGCAGTATCCAAAGCTTTGGATTCTTGTCTGCTATCACTAGATATTTTAAGAAAAGCCAATTTTTTTGTCCCTTCCCACATGTTCACAAATGGCCCCTCAAATATGAACATCAGGTGGAAGCTGTAACTTTGTAGCCAAATCTTACTCCCTGTTGAATAATTTGGTTATTTAAAGAAAAACATAATCTTGGGAACAGTTAAGTCTGCTGGAATAAAGGTCAAAGTGAATAAAAGGCTCTTTGATTGATTTAAAAAAGGGGCTCTCAGCAATTTGAAATCCAATTCTTTGTATGGGATAGAGGAATGCATTATTATATTTGAGAGAATCAGATTCCTAAAGGGTGTTTTCATTTTGAGAAGATGTCTTAATAGGTTCCTGTGCTCGAACCATTTTCTCGAGCACATGTTAGACTAATTTGCAACCATTAGATTAAAAATTATATTAGTTGTATGGTAGAAATCACGTAAGGTTAAAGATGTAATTATTTTATTTTGTATTAATTGTAAATTACACTTCACATGCGTTCAGCTTTCTTAGAATACGAATAATGATGACGCCGCCGACTGATCATCACGGGAGCTAAAACACCATTGGAGGAGAATGCGACTCTTCAAATTTAATTAAACTTAATGCATTTTTTAATCAAAAAAGGAGAAGACATAATCTTCAAATTCAATTAAATTTGTTAAATGAGAATTAATTTCCATATCTACTTTAAATTTCAAAAGATAGAAGATTTAGTTGCCGGAAGATTTTATAGAATCTCTTCCAATATAACTCTCACTGCAATCGGTGTGAAGAACTGGGTCACTAAACAGAGCCGGTTCACTCGCACAGGTATCTTGTTGATTTCTACGTGATTTCTTCTGTTGAGTGGATATCAACGCAATACCGCTATCACTCCCTTACGGAACGCAGAAACGGGTTTCTCATTAGAATGAGAGTTCGAGCACGAAATTGGGTTTTGAACAATTAATACAAGAGAAAACTATGGTACGCATTTCTTAACCATTCTGACTCTAATTATTTCTACTAAGTTGCAAAACATAAGGTTTTCCTTATTGGTGTTGTTATTGTTGTGAACTTTTTGTCTTTTTTGATATGCGGAAAATGAACCATATATGATTCATGTATCGGCAAAGTAAGTGCTATTCTGTGTTTACGCACATAATATTCTGTTTTCCACAACTAAGCATTATGTCTGTTTTAGGTAACCATTTATACACATGCATTCAGTTTTCTTGAGTGAAACACTCTGTCTCGTATAATAACCATTATGTCTTGTTTTCCCTAAGAATTTATCACATAAAAACAATTAAGAATGAACACCGAACATTGTGGCTGTAGATTTTAAATCTTTATAGATTTTAATGGATTCTCTTAAAAAATATAGCTAAACAAAATCTCCCTAAACAATTCAAGATTTCTAAAAGTCCGGAAAGTGCTTCAAATTTCAACTGGTCTGGTTGGGTGAGGGACAAATTGGTAACTGGATTAAATGCAACAAAAAACATATTGCAAATGGAATACTGAAAAATCAAAAGCTAAATGGAGATTTTTCATTGTTTAATGGTATCTCTTCATCCTAAATTTGTGTTTTTATATATTTATATATGATTACTGTGTTCATTATCATCTTTACAGCACAGGATATTTGATTACTTGAATATAAACAAGTTCAAAAGTCGGTGTTATACTTGTTGTAATAAAAGGGTCTTAACTTCGCAATTTGTTGCGGGCTTATTCAAAAAACAAGTCTTGAGACCGTTCCATCACGCACCATCAGATGGGGATAAGGGGAAAGAGTCTACACTGCCAACAAATGATAGAAATATTTCTTCTGTAATATATATTATAAAAGTATATTATAAAATTAAAGTTTTCATTTGTATCGAAAATGTGTAAACATTTCTTTTGGTGCATTCATTTCATGTACCAAAACATGGCATTACAAATGTTGTTGAAACAAAAGTTGATCAGTCTAAAAGTCCACCAGTGGATGTAAATAATCATTAAATTTTATTTTCTAGAAATACATATTTCATCTCTTTTCATAAATAGTATATGGTGTTTCTTTCAGTGTAACATTCTATTGAATAGAATATATATACCGAAAGAAATAACATATACTATTTGTGGAAGGGGATAGAATATGTATTCCAGTAAATAAATTTGAATGACTATTTACATCAACTAATAGACTTTCAAATTGATCAACCTATGTTTCAACAACATTTGTAATGCCCTATTTTGGTACCTGAAATAAATGCACCAAAAGGAATGTTTACACATTTTCTATACAAATGAAAACTTTAGTTTTATAACATATTTATAATACACATTACAGAAGAAACATTTTTCTCATTTGTTGGCAATGCGGACTCTTTCCCCCTTATCCTCACTGATGGTCCGTGCTAGAATGGTCTAAATGTCAAGACAAAATGACAACTAAGAGGTGACAGAATGTAAACTATTTCAATACAGAATTTCAGTTTGCACATAGGATATAATCATATATACTTAGATATATACAAATAATTATATTTTTACTAACCTTGAAAGAATATCATTTTTGTGAAATTCAATTGGACATTTCCATGTCCGAAAGGCAAAACATATACTCGACAATGTCTTCGTCACTAAAAATCCATTTTTGACAATTGGGTATAGTAAAACATTCTCCTTCCATATCCCAATGTTCAATTAACTCTAGAACTGCATTGGTCCGAAATGCATATGTTCGTACATATAGCAAACCTCCGAAACCATAATCTTCAATGAATTGTTCTTTCTGAATTTTTATCTTCAGAAAAAAAAATCATTGATCAAACAAACCTTTTTGGGGATTTAAGGGATTTGCACCTGATGTGCACTCGCCAATGAACTTATAATAGAAATAAATGACATGATCTTTGTTTAGCAAAGAATTGGGAAAAAATTCATATGTATATTGTAAAATCTCCTTTATACAGGCTCCTTCAAGATGAGATTTTACAATATTGAATGAAATAAAATGTCTAACATAAGATAAAATAAATTATACTTGAGGATATGTTTATACAAGACATGATGATAGCAATATTAAAAACAAAATATTATATATATGAATAAAGAATGTTACATATAACTTTTATGTTAACCGTACATAATACTTTCTATGTAAATTGTCTATTGCTCATTTCTTTCCTTTTTCTGGCAATGACTTTTATAAGTTCTTATAACTAGATTTTTTCACCCGCTGTGCACGGGTATTGAACTTAAATGAAGATTATAAAATTATAATATAATTTTATTTTTTTGGGACTACATAAGGTTCGAATACTTATGCTTTTTTTGGTATCTTATGCTTGAATGGTAGTGGAAATGTATATAAAAACAATGTAAGGAAATAAAGGAGATAATAGGAGGATAAAAAAAAAAGAAATTTATATAAAATATTTTTTTTCATCATTGGAAAACTAATATATATAGGTTCGCTTTCATATCTAAAATAGTAAGAGCAATTGGAAAAAAATAACCTTTAACAATTCAAAATTTGAATTACCACAAAAAACTATGTATGATTACCACAAATCTTTATCTTTATATATTATTTATATTAAAATACTTTTTATATCCTTTTGGAGTACAAATTATTTATAAAAAATTTGTATAACAATTTACTCAGACTTTCATATACATTTTTATTTTATATCCAAATAGTTAACAATTAAGGATATTATGTTAATAATTGAACTATAATATTTTTTTGTTTTTTCATTTTCTTTATTTTTTTCCTTTAAAAAAATGATGTAGAATTTGTTTAGAATGATATGAAATTTTTTAGATGATGAATCATTTTATATTAATCAATATTTTTAAAGTCAATTAACTGATTACACCTTAAATAAGATTTTTCAAAATTTCTTTAGAAATGATGAATTGACGTTAAAAAAGATAATATAGTCTGTACAAACTAAAAAATATTTAAGATTTATATATATAGGTAGATATAGATAATTTAATATATTAAAATACTAACACTATATCTTTTTTAATACAGTAATACTTAGTTTTCCTTTATACTCCGGAAAAAAAACCCTATTCGTCCCATAAAATTGCCTATATTCCCATTTCATCCCACAAAAATTGTATTAACCAAATCCATCCAATAATTTTACTAATTTTTGCCTAATCCATCCAAACCCCCTTAATAACATTTTTGAGCTGTGGCACTAGATTATGGAATAATAAAAATTTTGACCATTTGTTGACCTTATATGGAGGCTTACCTGGCGGTTTTGACCTATTAGAATTAATTTTTCCCAAATCCCCAAAATTACCTTCTTCCTCCTCCTCTACCGTGTTCCCCAAAATTAACTTGTCCATTGTATACCGAAACTCCCCCACGCTTTGGCCATTTCCTAATGCGGCGAAAGCAGAAAACTCTGTCAATGGTGCCGGCACCGACAATCATAATCCATGGTGGGACTTTTTCAATTGATTCTCTTGAAGGTCCACTGTTTCCTGCCAAGCACAAAACGAAAATGCCTTTTTCCATTGCCATGAAAGCTCCGACGGCAATGTGTTCCGGAATTAAAGTGCGGAACCGCCGCAGAGGGACATGGATAGGACGTCGACGCCGTCAAGAATTGCGCGGTCGATTGCGGCGAGGATGTCGGATCCGAGGCAACCTGAGGTTCGGCATACTCTGTAAGCGGCGATTCTGGCCTGCGGTGCCATTCCCCGGGAAATTCCAGCGGCGTAACCTAAGAAGCTTGCGTTTGACATTGGAGTGCCGGCGGCAGTGCTCGCCGTTTGAGTGCCGTGGCATTTGTGGTCGCGAGGGGATTGGATTTCCTTCCCTCCGGATGCGGCGGCAGTATTGTACCCTCGAGAGAAGAGCGGGCGCCAATTAACTTCCTGTTGCAGTGAATCCTCGAATTGAAATTTCCGGCGGCTTCAACTCGCCTCGCCACCGCGCCGACAAATCCGGCATGTTCAAATAGCTAAATGATTTTAATTCCGGCCAGACATCAGTGTAGAGAACCCCAATTATAACATCCTGAGAAGCCTGATTAAGCTCTTGGAGACTCCGCCTGCAAGCCCTAAAAATTTCGGGGGAACTGAGGATGCCGGAAATGCGACGGTCGGGGTAGAAAGGGAAGCGACTGGTTAATTTTGGGGAAGACGAGCTGGGGGTAGGGTAATTTTCTGGATGGGGGGAAATTTATTTCGTTTGTCCTGGTTTCTTCAATGGGTCCGGTCCAAAATGCCACATCAGCTCAAATTGGTTGTCTTGTTAATTCTTTGCCACGTCAGCTCAAAAATATCATTAAGGGGGTTTTGGATGAATTAGGCAAAAATTAGTAAAATTATTGGATGGATTTGGTTAATACAATTTTTGTGGGATGAAATGGGAAAATAGACAATCTTATGGGAGGAATAGGGTTTTTTTTCCTTTATACTCCTATTATTTTATTTATCAAAACTATATTTATGAGATCAAGTTTCAAAATTAGACTCAATATACAAAACTCATGACTAAAATTTGATTAAATTTTTTATAACTGATTAAGATTTTAATGATCAAGTTTCAATATATATTTTTAATGATGTATTTTTTATTTAAAATATGGTTATTATATTCCTTATTTTGTTGATATAACCAAAATTCAATTTATTTAATAATATTATAATAATATTTCTTAAAATATATACAAACAAATAATTTATATTATATAGTTTTAATCAATTTATATCTTTCAAGTGTCATAAAAAAATTTATATCTTTTAAGATATATAATAAGATTTTCTCAAGATTTTATTATATTAATAGACAGATTTATTTTCTATATATAGATATTGATGACGTGGATGATGAGTTGGAATTAGTCAGCGATTAATCAGCGATGACGTGGATTAATTGTAGCCATTGATTATAAAATGGTGGTATAATCACTGATAAAACCCTAAAGATTAAAAAGAATCAGTTATATTGAATAAGGTCAATAAAGTCTACACAGGCCAAAAAGTATTCAGGATTTATTATATAAATTTTATTGCATGCCACTCCATTACAGGTTAAGTCTAGTTTCCATTATATTTAGAAAGATCTAATTCCACTCTTTCAACTTCAATTTTGTTATGTTTGTTTTGATTTTGCCTTTATTCTATATTTAAATTTTCAACCAGTTTAAAAATTGCTCATTTTAAGGGATTTTATTAGTTCATTATTAACTAATGCAATAGATTAGTTATCTACAGGGTTTGGTGTTAAATGTACTTGTTTTTTTATTTGAAACATTCCTAGGAAAAGAACATAATGGTTGTAATATGATACAAGAATGCTGCACTTAGGAAAATCGAATGCATGTGATAAATGGTTACCAAATACTCAATTCGTTTCAAAATAAGTGTAACACTTCATGTTTTCACGTAATTCAATACATATTTTTAATGCTTATTATCTCAAATTGTATAAAAGTAAAAATTATAAAAATTTGATATTTTAAATATATACGATTAGATGAATCCAACAAGATTCTATTTGACTAAATTTTGTCTTATATAACTATGGTAAAAAGTCGAATCAATGTTACTCAATAAATAATAATTACTTTGCAAACTTTACCTTTATTTTGAAATGAATGGAGTAAGACATAATGCTTGATTGAGAAAAACGCACTAAAGATGTTGAGTATAGCCTCATATAATAAACATATGATGGACCAATAGTCATCAAGTACTATATTATAATAAAGTTTATTTCGTCTAAAATTGTGGCTCATCCACTCAATCTAATTTTTACCACCAATATTTCTGCAAACCAAGCACAATTGATCAATCTGTGAATAATATAACAAGCGGAAGGCTCTGGAATGATATCTTTAAGTGAGATCAGTTCCTACGCTCCTTGCATTCTTTACAGGATATACAACCCTCCATCACATCCCTTCCTAACCAATCCTCCACACCCTATGCTCATGTTCTCCGGTTTAAAACTATCAAAAGATTAGTGCCATTTCCCAATTCTAAAATAGTGATACAGCTTTACAAAAGACCGACATCTCGACATATTTAAAATATTCTTAGGGAAAACAAGACAGAGTGGATATTTAGAGCAACAACATTTGGTGTTCATTCCTAATTGTTTTTATTTGAAATATTCCTATGGAAAACAAGACAATTGGTTATTATACGAGACATAATATTTCACTTACGAAAACAGAATGCATGTGTATAAATAGTTACCTAAAGAAGACATAATGCTTAGTTGAGAAAACAAAATGTTATGTGTATAAGCACAGAATGACACACTTATGTTGCTGATACATGAACACATATATGGTCCCCCTCTGTATAAAACGTTCACGAAATAAATTTTGTTCCTTTTTCGCAAATCCAAAAAGACAAAGTTCGCAATAATAACCCCAAAAGGAAAAAGACAGACTCCAGCCAAAAAAATAAATTGTTACAGCCAGTCACAAAATCCTTCTGTTTTGCAACATAGTAGAAATAATTACAGTCAAAATGTTTAAGGAACGCGTTCCATAGTTTTTTCTTGTATTAATTGTTCAAAACCCAGATTCGTGCTCGAACTCTCTTTATGATGAGAAACCCCTTTCTGCATTCCGTAAGGGAATGATAGCAGTGCTGCGTTGATAACCACTCGATAGAAGAAATTGCCTAGAGAATCAACAAGATGCCTGTGCGAGTGAGCCGGCTCTGTTTAGTGACCCAGTTCTTCACTCCGATTGCGCCCACAGATTCATGAATGGGGGGAAAGATGACTGAAGGTGAGAGTTATGGCGGAAGAGATTTTATAAAATCTCCAGGCAATTAAATCTTCTATCTTTTGAAATTTAAAGTAGATATGAAAATTAATTCTCATTTATTAAATTTAATTGGATTAGGAGATTCTGTCTTCTCCTTCTTTTTTTATTATAAAATGCATTAAGTTTAATTGAATTTGAAGAGTCGCCTTCTCTTCTAATGGTGTTTCGTCTTCGGCGGTGATTAGCCAGCGGCGTCATCATTATTTGTATTATGAGAAACCTGAACGCGTGGGAAGTGTAATTTATAACTAATACAAAATAAATTAATAAATGTTACAATTACATCTTTACCTTCGCGTGATCTCTACCATACAATTAATACAATTTTTAATCTAAGGGTTGCAAATCAGTCCGGTATGTGCTGGAGAAAATGGTTCCACCACAGTAACCCTATTGAGACGCAACTGTGTTGAATCTAAACTAGAACCATGAAATTTAAACAAATGTATGCTGTTTCATTGGGGAGTGGTACTTCAACTGACTTCTGACAATGTCCATGTTTCTGGGTTAAGTTTGTAGTGGTGCTGCTATTGTTTTTGTCCGTTTACTGGAAATATAGATATGGTCAGACTATTTGTTCTGTTGATCCAATATATAGTGGTGCCACCTCTTGCCTTTCTCATTGATTTTGATTTCATTGGGAGTTTAGGATTCCCATTTTCGGGCATAACAATCAGCTGAGACACTGAATTGAATCTCAAATGCAGTGAGTTTTAACATGAGATTTTACTTGATTGATTATTGTGTGTTATCAAACTGAAACCTATATATGTCAACAGATGTCATTGAATATTGAGTGGCTTTAGAAGAAAATTATCAAGGTACGAGTTAAATAGTAAGTAATTTATTTATGGCCCAACCTCGTTTCAAAAAAATAGGTCTCCTGGGGACTTTACCAGGAGTAACCAATAAGGGGGATGGATAGGTAGGCCCAATTGGCCAAGTCCAATTGCCAGAGTAAATACTAAGAGCATCTCCAATGGTATCCTATAATTCAAAATGGGTTGGCATCTTCTCTCCAATAATATTCTAAAACCGAACATATTTTAAGTTTTTTGAGTTGTATGAATAGTAAATACTCAAATTTGAGTTTTTACTATTCACAAACCTATCTCACTTTTTGTAATTAAAATAATTGCAATCTCATCCTTCCAATTTTTGCAAATTGAATATTGATCTAATTTTATATTATGATTAATAATTTTATACTTCATATATTTTTTATTCAATTTATTTTATATTTATTTAGATTAAAAATTTTAAGGTTTCTTTATAAAGTAAATTTTAAACATAAAAGATAACTAAATTTTTAAAGTTTTGATCTAATTAAAAATAACACATCTCAAAAACTTAAAAAAACGTACACAACCAAATAACTACGCAAACGAAAAATTAAGTTAATAGTATTCTAAATCAACATCGGATCCTCCAACACTATTGAAATACGGAGAATATGTTCCAGTTGCATAAGGATCCGGTTGACCTTGTTCTTTGGCTCTTTTTTGTAAAATAACGCACTTGCTCAGCTTGAGCATATGCACGAACATGAGAAGTAGAGATGCACATTTTGAACTTCGTAATGCATTAGTTGAACACTTGTGGGAAAAACACACAAATTCCAATTCTTGATGTTGGATAAAAATCGTTTGCTTTTAAATAAATATGTATGTCCCGCCATTTAGTGTGATTCGTATTCTAATTATGTAATTCTTTCTTAATTAATGAGTATTGAATTTATGTGGGGTTAATGTATAATGTATAAGACATGGGGTTTTAATGGAAAAAATAAATAAGTTTGTATAGGAAAGAATATATAGAGAATATTCTTTTGAGTTTGAGTTTAGTGTAAATGGTTGGAGATGAATTACTGTTAGATGTGATATTTACTGTAAAATGGGTTTAAGTTTGGTGTTGGCTATTGGAGATGGTCTAACAAATGTTTTCCACGTCTAATTACCCATCAGGTGGCAAACCAAAGCTCCAATCTTGGGGAAATAATTATGTAATTTTCTTTTATAATTAATAAAATCAATATTTGCTATCTATGACAAGAAAATAGCATTTGGGTTGAGATTGTCGGCTTGTCGATTGGCATAATGGATTAGGATTCAAAAACCCACAAAGCTAAATATTAGTTATTTTTTTATTTTTTATGTTTTTCTTCTGATTATCCATATCCTCATCATAAAAAAGTCGGGATATAATATAATTTGTCCAAGTGATCAAGTCTCTCTCTTTCAACTTTATGGTTGTGGCATTCAACTCCCCACCTGACCCCTATTTCTCTCATTTATTCAGTGGCATGGTCTCCCATCACATTTTCTTTGACTTTGGTTTCGGAATATGAAGTGGTCATATCCTTACACTCAACTAAACCTTACAATTACTTATTCAAGTTAAACCTTAATTAGTCCCGGATGGGATTAGATTACCCGATTTAAACTCTTGATAGAATTGCAGCAGGGTTCATATTACAACAAATACATTTGAGACTAGGATTCAAATTCAGGCTTATGTTAATAATGGTGGATTCAACAACTGGGCAGCATATAACATAACATAACATATATATGCCTTAATGTGAAAAAGAGGGTTATAAGTCGACCTACGCTATATATGCTCTCTCACTTGTAGGCCTAAACACCTTATTAATTAATAAAACGACTTCCTAAATATATTATCAAATCAAATGGTGCTCCAGTTGAGTTTCAAGCACATCAAATAATGCATAGAATATTACATACTATATAGCTACGTATATATGCATGCCTCAATGAGTGATGAAGTTATTCACAGTCTTAATTAAAATGACTCACAAAGTCAGAATACAACGTAATACAACCTCTTTTTTCTAACATTTATTTTTTTACTAGTTTAATCATGCAGCAGCAGCAGCAGCAAACTGATTAAGGTTTATTATACTTACTACTTATTATGCTTGATTGATATGATTGAATTAAATCATTAAACACTACATGATAAAGTTGAATCTTAATTATATATACTTCGTAAATAATAGAGTAGATCATTTGTGGACTTGGAAGGACATATGAAGATGACGATGTGTATGACGTAGCAATCTAAAGCACGAGGCCGCTTTCGTATTGTATTTTTGTGTAGTAATTTTAAACAGCGCATGGAGTTGCCTGCCAACGTCATTTTCATCCTCTATATATATACTACTAAATATACTAAAATATTCACCGATTAGAAATATAGATTATAATATAAGTAGAAAATACAGTATGAAAACACCAATTCTGTTCAATTTCTTAATTAATAAGAAAGGAATTATATTGTTGTTGTCAAAGGAGAATTTGTTGCATTATACTTATTATTTGTGTGGGAAAAAAAAAATGTTTATTTTGTCCTAATTATCACCCTTATGTTTTATTATATAGTACATTTAGGCCCCGTTTGGAATAAGCGGTCCAAACGCTAAAAGCCCATTCCCAACTCTAAGAGATTCATATCTGTTTATTTTTCCGGAAATACAAGATTTGGAATCGCTGATTTTCTCCACAAATCGTGGTCTTGGGAACTCTAATTTCTGAAGCCAAACTCTAATCTCTGAAACCAAACTCTAAACTCTAAACTCTATTTATTTACCAAAACGAAGCCTTAGTCCAAGTGGGTGTTTGGTGGTGCGTTTGCAAAATATGAATATCTGATTATTCGATTATTGTTGTTTGCATATGTAATAATTAGATAATCTTATTTATTTGTTGTTGTTCAACGTTCGCTCGAGACATAATTATGCACTTATATAATACTCCCTCCGTCCCACTCCAAGTGTCTTGTTACTGTTGGGCACGAGAATTAAGGTAGAGTTGGTTTGTGAGTATATGGTGGGGTCCACATAGTTGTTGGAGGGGAAAATTATTTCTATTTATAGAAAGAAGACATTTGTAATGGGACATCCAAAAATAGTAAGTAGGACATTTGGAATGGGACGGAGGGAGTATATTATATAATATGAATGTATTTTTTTATTACAAATATTTCTATCGGAAGACAATGACGACATTCGTCGTCTTCTTCGGTCGCCTTCTGGTTTCGTTTTTTTTTTTATAATGCATTGACACCACCATCCCACTTAAAATTATATTCATTTTAATGTCTTGTAGGGTTTACAGGTGTACCATTTACTCCCCCGGCCCGCTAGATACACATGGTTTTTTTGGTGATGTTAGGGCTTTCATTTTTTTATTTTGATTTTATTTTTATTTTTTGGTCAGAAATTTTTTTATGGAAAGTCTACATATCAACCAACATAAACCAATTTGCAAGGAAGGACGTAGTAAAGCTAGCTTTGATTTGAATAGGAGTTTTCGCCCCCGTCAAGAGTTTAATTCAATTTCTTTCATTTATAACTAAATGCACTTTGCCTAACTGGTATGAGGATTGAGAGTTTATGCAAATGTGTGTATGCTGCTTTGATATAAACAGTATATTTGACCACATAATAATAATAGATTTGATTAAAGGTATTTGGCATAATAGCATGTAGGAATGGCAATGGGCCGGTTTTGGGGCGGGGAGTAGCATCCCCATCCCCAAAACCGTTAGTATTTTTAGTCCCCAAAACCGGCCCGTTCCCCGCCGGGGATCCCCATCGGGTTCGGTTATGGTGCGATTGACAAATCCCGCAGCACATCAAGGCGCAAATCTAGAGCCTTGATTTCAAATTCAAGGGTTGTAAATGGAAAAGGGTAAAGTTGTCCAGCAAAATTTGTTACGGAAGATATAACCCTATATTTAGTATGTTATCAATGTAATATTTGGTAAATCATATCAAATATTTGGTAATCTATATCTATGATCAAGAATATTTTGTAATATTTGGTAAATCATATCAAATATTTGATAAATTTGTGACGGAAGATATAACCCTATATTTAGTATGTTCCAGCAATTCAACATTGAAGAATTCAGCGACACCAACTTGAATAATTCAGCGACACAACCAAATACAATTCAGCAATGTTACCATAATTACTTCAGTAATGCTACCAAAAAATATTTCAGTAGCCCTACCTAAAAGAATTCAGCACTACACCAAGAAGAATTCAGCGACACGACATTGTAGAATTCAGCGATGCTACTACATACATTTCAGCGATACCAAAAATAATTCAGTGATGCTACCAAAAAATATTTCAGTGAACCTACCTAACAGAGACCACACCAAGAAGAATTCAGCGACACCATCAAGAACAATCCAGCGATGCTACCACATATAATTCAGCGATATTATCAAAAAATAATTTAGTGATGCTACCAAAAAATATTTCAGTGAACCTACCTAAAAGAATTCAGCGACTACACCAAGAAGAAATCAGCGACACTAACAAGAACAATTCAGCGATCCTACCATATACTTACAATTCAGCGATGCCACCAAAAACAATTCAGCGACGTTTTCGTGAACAATTCAGCGAGATACCAGAAATAATTCAGCAATCTTTTCATGAACAATTCAGCGACGTTTTTATCAACAATTCAGCGACTCAACTACGAACATTTTAGGTACGTTTTCATGAACAATTCAAAGATATATATACATATATATATATTGGAGTTTATGTAAGATCGATTGATGATATTGAAATGCGTAGAGAAAAAGTAGAGCAACAGTAGACTGAATATAGACGATCAATTGTTTGTTAACAAAAATAAATCTAACAAATTTACTATTTTGACCTTCAAGTTAATCTCAACCATCAATTTACAAATTAAATCAACGGACTTGATGCACCGCAGTACATCAAGTCAAAATGGGTAATCGCACCCTAACTAAAGTGATCCCCATCGGGTATCATAATTTCCCCGATCCCCATCGGGGATCTTATCGGGGATTTATTTATAAGCTAATTTTCTATTTTTTCGATAATTGGGAGGACCAAATCCATATTATTTAAGCCAACTTTCAATTTCATAAATTATAATATTAAAACACACAAATTTATTGTTTAATAATAAGCCATAATCCATATCAAAATTTAATATGTGTTTCTAATATATAATCAACACATCAAATAAATGAGTTTTAGTAATTATTTTTTATTTTGCGAAGCCAAAAGGCCAAATAAATGGGTGGTGAAAATCCGTGCTATACAAATTAAAGAGGGTAAGGAAAATGATAGGGGGCCGAGACGCCGAGTGGGGAATCCAACCCTCAATCATAAGAGTAAGAGTTAGTGACATAACGACTATGTCAAGTTCTCATCCATTTTGTAATTATTTTGGATTGGATGAGTAAACTTTATAAAATATAATGTATAAAATATTAACTATAATATATAAAATATATAATAAATAATATATTAAATATATCGGGGATGGGCCGGGGCGGGGACTACTTCCCCCATCCCCATCCCCGTCCCCAAAAGAATCCCCGAAAAAATCCCCAATCCCCGCCCCATCCCCGATAATCCTCCCCCAAAACCGTACCGAAAATTCGGTTTTCGGTTTTCACCATTGGGTATGGGCTTTTTTGCCATCCCTAATAGCATGTAATTTTTAGTAGATATGATGTCTATAAGTGAAATGGAATCTGCCAGGCAACCTGCTTCAAAATATAGCAGATTAGATTTGAGTAGATTGAGGGTCTGTTCTGCACACGGAGCTGTAGCTACGGGCTGGAGCTGTAAGGAGCTGCGGGAGATATAGCTGTTAGTTTTATTTAAGTTGTTGGTACAACTAGCTGCAGCTATCATAAAATTTATAAAATGACAGAAATGGACAAATATTTATTCAGATTTTAGACTATTGGGTTATGGGTAGTGGGTTGGTTATTCGGTTAAAATTGTAATTGGACATAAATAAGGGTCTGTTCTGCACGCAGCTTTTGGAAGCTTTGAGGAGCTTTAGTTTTTATTTCAAAACAATAACCCTATTATGTACAAGAGCTTTTGAAGGCTTTAGCTGCGAATTGCAGCTCCCAAAAGCTCTACAATCAAAGCCTACACTCAGTAGCTTTTGGGAGTTTTTGGAAGCATTTAATTAATTATTCTCTTCATATTATAATTTTTGATAGCTACAGCTGCTTGTACCAAACACTTATGCAAAAACTAATAGTTACACCAACTACAGCTCCCAACAGTTACAGCTCTGCATGCAGAACAGCCCCTAAGCTAGCAAGCTTATTTTGAATGCTACAAGAGGTAGCTTCTAAACCTAAAGCTCCTAAAGCTAGTGTACAGGGCTACAATTTTAATATAAAATCAAAAGCTAGCAAAAGCTCCTAAAAGCTTTCAAAAGCTGCGTGCAGAACAGACCCTCCTATTGCTCTTAGAATATGCTTCTTAGCAAACAATATGAAACAACATATTGGTCAAACATGCTAAAACTCTATATGCTACTCAATATGCTCAAATCCAAACACACCCTAAAGTTTTTTTTTTTTTTTTTGAGGAGTCATTAAAGGCCTGGGAAGGTGATGGTGGGAGCCCATGTCATACAATTTACAAATGGAACAAATGAGAGGGATAGGGGGACGGGTGGGGATTCGAACCCCAACCTATAGGTTGGGAATCGGGGGACTTGACCACTAGGATAAGTCTCTGACCCGAAACACACTCTTAGTTGTTACATCTTTCTCAAAAAAAAAAAAAAAAGAAAAAAAAGAGAAGAAAATCCTTGGTAGCCTTGTTGTGCTGCTTGTGCATACCTATAATGGGATGTCCTTAATTGCCATCATGTTTATATATTTCCTGTTTCCTATGTTACAATAAGTTATTGAATGCATCAATATTGCGACTTATGGAAAAAATTTAAGAGGGGTTTAGAAATTAGAATACAAATAGGCATGTTAAATTTCAACGTTTTATATAAAAGAACACATTTGCAAAGCCCACCAATGGAGATAGAGTGATTAGTGGGTTTCCCTTTCCGACACACTATCCCCAATTAACTTACTGAGGGTTGGTGATTTACTTTAGTGGTAATTCCCCCAACCTATAGGTTGGGGGTTCGAATCCTCATCCGGTCCTCTATCCCTTACATTTGTTTCCTTTGTAATTTGTGTGGCATGGGTTCCCATCATTCATTTCCAGGTCTTTAATGGTTTATCCAAAAAAAAAAAAACTTATAGAGTGTTTTCCACATTTTTTGGCCTTCATTTCATTGCTACTTTCTAAATTCAATATCTACAAAATAAATCCTGAATACTTTTTGGTATGTGCAGACTGTATTGCCCTTACTAAATATAATCCATCCTTTTTAAATGTTAAGGGTTATATTGTAATTATGCCTTGGGTTTCCACGTAAACGCTGATTAATCATCCAGAAATGTACAGTCATCCAAATTAATTACACGTCAGCGCTGAATCATCCTACTTGCCAAGTCAATCAATCTTTTAAATCTTATACTGTATTTAGGTAATAAATCTATTTAGTAGTATAAGAAAATCTTAAAAAAATCTTTTCATATATTTGAGAAGGATATAAATTGGAAATAAATCATAATATATTTGATATTATGATAGATTTAGTTAAACCAATATACTACCTCCGTCTCAATATATTTGTTACGGATGATTTTTTGGCACTATTCACTGTTCAACTTTGATTTGGATTTTTATCATAGCTATGTAAGAAAAAACATAGTCAAGTGAGATCTTGTTAGATTCGTTTAATCTTGTAGTTTTAGACAATTAACTTTTTATAATTTTTCGTTGTACACAATTTAAGTTATTAACCATTAAAAATGTGTATCGGCATACGTGCTGGGTGAGTCCGTAACAAAAATAATGAGACGGAGGAAGTATATTCTTTAATTTTTGCTCGACATATATTATTTAATTGAATATGTTATATTTTCAAATATATTATATTAATTATATAAAAATTTGAGCCTGAAATATTAACCTCCATCAATATAATAAATTGAAAAATTAATTAATAATAACCATAATTCAGTTAATTTATGAAACTATATATAGTTAATAAGAAATTAAAATCCGTTATAAAAATATAATCATATTTTAATTTTTAAATATAATTTTTAACATAAAAATAGTTTTAATAAACTACATAATATAAATAAAAATAATTATTGATTTTTCTTTTTTTAAATTATAGGTATAAATATAATTAGAATTTTGATATTAACAATTAACATATTCCCCATGCTCAAGGGTTGACAGTTAAATTGGGTGAATTGCATTTACATATGGTAATTTTTAATTTAATTTGGCTTTTAAAATTTTGGTAACAATTGTTCTAAATAATTTCTTCCATCTTTCATATGAACGTAATAATAGTACTATTATGAACATATATGTATATATATTGTCTTCATTTCTCGTATGTCTTAAATACAAATACTTATGAACACTCCCTCCGTCACACTTAAAATGTCTTCTTTCACTTTTGCACACAATACAATGCACTTCATTAATCGTTCATATCTCAAAATATATATAAGTAGAAATTATATAAAATATATATTCTAAAACTATAAGATTAGACGAATCTAATAAGACCAAACTCGACTATTTTTTCCAAATCTATTCTTATCATAATATTGAGTCAAATTGAACAATGAACAGTGTTAAAAAATCAAACAAGACGTTTCTATCGGGACGGAGAGAGTAGTGATTTTGTATTCTTTAAGTTGCATAATGTTAGTGTAATTTTTACATTATCTACATCAGTTTCACCAAATTATTTTTACAGTGTTCAATTAATCATTTAAATAAGAATGAATCTTTATTATTTTTTCAGTTATTATTCTATTAGTACTAAACATGTTTTCTCAAATTTAAAATATTGGGTTAGATAGTCAATTGTGTCACTAAATTGTTAAATACTTAATAGTCTTCATAACCTTGAATTTTAAGTTTATGGATTTTTTTTTTCTTCACTTCAGAAAAACCACAATGAATTTATGTTGCCATTGTTTGTAACACCCTGATTAATTATTTAAGTATTAATGAGATTAATGATGATTGTTCAGGCTTCAATAATTGACATGGGTCCATGTTGGGCTTTAAAGAGTATTGGATGCCAATATTAAAAATTGGGAGTTTAACCCACTAGTAAGGAGAAGCAAATAAATGTAGCCCGATTAATTGAAATAAAAGAAGTAGGGAAAAGACACAACACCATGACCACCGATCTGGATCAAAACCCACATCTATTAATTAATTTGGGAGCAATAATTGAACCCCAATCATTTCCCCTCCAAACCCGTCTAGTGAGAAAAAAAATTAAACTAAAGCATTTCATCCCAATTCTTTTCTACCGACACTTAAGAAGGAAATTAGGGATTTCTGAGGGATGGAGCTCTCGGCAAGGGAGATGGTGAGGATGAGAAGAGCTCGATATTTTAAAGGTATGAAATCTCCATCCTTACTTTCTCATCTTTTTGATTTTTGGGAATTTTGGGGGAAGAGGCGGGTTCCTCAATTTTTAAGGAAGAGAACCGAATCGGAGTTGGGAGCATTGGTGGGGGGTTGCCGCAGTTGGAAGGAGAAGGCGTGGTGGAGCTCACCGCCGGCGAGCTGCTGCTCGTGAGAGCAGCGGCGAAGTCGATGCTGCCGCCGGCGTGGTGGATGGTGATGGTGGTCGGGCAGCAGCGGGCGAAGTCCGCTGTGGACAGCAGCGCTGCTGCTGTTGGCGACGGAGTCGTCGCCCTCGGGCGGCGGCGACGGCTGGGCGATGGTGGAGTTGAGCAGGTGGTGGTGACTGGTGGTGATGACAGGTGATGATGGTGGTGACTGTCGGTGGTGGTGGTTTTGGGTGTTCTTCCCATTTTTGGTGGTGTTAGAATTTTGGTTTAATTCTTTCCCTATTGTAGATTTGAGTGTTAGAAGTACAATTTAATTGTTGATTATTGCTTAAATGATAGATTGTAGAAGCTACATGATTTTGGTAATTAGTTAGATAAATTTATAAATTAATCTTAAACTTGTTGATTGAATGTGTAATTAAGCGGAGAATTCATAAAAACAACTAAGCGGTTGATTTTTGAGTAATTAGTACTTGAGGTTTGTTAGATCAATTACCTAATTGTATATGGATTTGTCATGTGCCAATTTGAAGTGTTGGAGGTGATTTTTGAATTAATGAGTTGATTATTAAATAGTGAGGAGGTTGAATTGATTGGAAGTGGAAGACTTGGATCCTATGGATTGTTGAAAGATGAAATTCCTTGTTAAAAAAACTGGATCAATTGGGTGTTTGAATATTCTAGTAGATTTCGTAATTGTAATTTTCTAAATGTTAAATTTGTTAAAGAAATTGGAGTATTTGAAATGGAATTTGGGTAGATAATGATTCTTCAGATTTTGATGGAATTTTTCGTTGAAAGCTTGGCAATTCTCTCAAATATGGTGTTGCTTAAATTAGATATTAAATTTAATTGCCAATAGCTGGAGACTTGCTTGGGTTTGGAAGTAAGATATTATGGAATGGTTGATTTGGAATATACTATTGTTAAAATGGATTGGTTGTTGGTTTGGGAAATTTGGGAAATGGTTTTTATTGCTATTATAGACTTGAGAATTTATTGGGCATAATGGATTTTGAATGACGCTAGTTTTCAATGTTGGAATTGTGATTTATAAATTGTTGAAAGAACTTATGTGTTTAATTATGGAATCAATTGAAGAATTGGGCAATTGGGAGGTTAATTTAATTAACATGGATTTTTCTTATGATTAAGGAATTTTTAACTAGTGAATAGTAGAATTAGAAGAATATATGTGCAACGGGGTTGTTTTCATGACTTGATAGATGATGAATCATTGGTATGTCAATTTTTTTTGTGTTTGGATGTACTTTGGTTGTATATATTAAATTCAAGAGTTAAATAAATTTTGTAAGTGGTTCTTAATTAAACAAGTTGTGATTTTTGGAGTTTTGGAATTAAAGAATCGATAGGAAATTAGAAATTGAGAATTTTGATTGGACATTAGATATGGATTTGCCGATTTAGGAATGAGCATTTTAAATGTATAGTTCTTTTAGAATTTTTGGTTGGATTTATTAAATTGATGTTGTAGTTTTGCAGTGAAATTTGAATTTGATAATGAAGATGAGATTTTTAAGGATAAATGTGTATTGGGTAAATCATTGAATAACTTTAATTGAGAATTGTGAAACTTTTTTTATTTAATATTGGTAAATATGAAATCATTGGTGCTAGTTAATTTAATTAACTAATATTATTTTGGTTGGTTGAATTGATTAAATTAGTGAAGTGACTATGTTTTGAATTTCTTGGTATTGTTGGGAAAATGGACTAATGGTGGGATTGTTGAAAGGGATTGAAAGACGTATATTGTTGTTGGAGATTGGGGATGATGGTATTGATGTTGTGGGAAATATTTTAATTATTATAATGGTATTGTTGTGTAGGGACAACCGTGAACTTGTATTGAAGCCATTGGAAGATTGATGATGTTCAAACGAGAAGCTTTGAAGATTTATAATAATAAGGCAAGGGTTAGAATGACATAATTGCATAAAGAGATAAGTGGAGATGTTAGACAATATGAATTTAGATGATTAGGAATATTATTCCTAGGAATGCTTAAAACCTATTTCTAGATAACCTAGACGTATTTAAGTGTTCCACACGAATTATATGATGTTTCTAGATAACCTAGACGTATTTAAGTGTTCCACACGAATTGTATGATGCCTTAGATGAGCTTGGATTATTATCCTTAGATGAATCTAAGTGTTCTCGCGAATCATATGTTGCTTTAACAACTAGGTCAAACCTTAGAATATTAAGGAATTCCGGGTGGACGGGTTCCTTGCGCTATGACTTAAGAGAATATTTACTGTTATGTTGAGATTGGTGTATCTCAAGACCATTGTGATGATACTTGACAACTCTTATTATGCGTTCAATCTATGGTTTGGTTTTGGTAAATTATACGTCTTATGAAACCAATGCATGAGCCACATGATATATGGAATTTCGGATATCAGATGAGGGTAATTGTCCCTCCTACGGGTAGAGCCTGTATGTGTCTATAACCCTAGGCAGTTGGAGTACTGTCTGGGACACCGTGTTGGTAGTTATAGAGTCCTCTGCATGGCGAGATAAACCTGTATGTGTCTATAACCCTAGACAGTTGAAAACTAGTCTAGGATGCCGGTGTTAGTAGTTATAGAGTCCTCTGCATGGCGAGAGATGATATTATTCGGTTAATGGATTATGGTGCATTGGATTGGTTTCATCTGACATATTATTTGATTAATGGATTATGGTGCATTGGATTGGCTTCATCTGACATATAATTGGACTGATGGATTATTGTGCGTTGGATTGGTTTCATCTGACATATACTTGATTATTGGATTATGGTGCACTGGATTGGTTTCATATTTGACATATGTGCAGGGCGAGAGGTGATATTGGTAACTAATGGATTATGGATATGATCATGTTGTATATGACTCGAGGAATATGCCCAGAATTTACTTTATGTCTTTAATTATTGTTATTAACTGTTGCTATAGATTCTTTATGATATGCTACTTCTATTCCTTGCCAGTACAACGTTATGTTGTGCTGACACCTTGTCGTTGTTTGGTTGTTTTATAGATCTTTCTACGGACGGCGCAGAACATGATGATGGGGGTATGGGCTGAGCGAACTAGCTAGGGTGCATCTTTATGTTTTTATTTAATTGGAATATATGTTTATACACATTTATGTAGAGTTAATTGTCATTCATAGAGGTGATCGGTGAACCACTTGGATTTTATTATGTGTTAAATTCTGGTATGGAAATTGTGAGCATGCCGATAATTTATTCAGGGCTTGTAGCCCGGATATGCAATGTAATGTTCCTGGGATTACTCAGTGCTTATGATAGCTTTTCTTGCTACAGTTATTTATTTGTACTTGTATCTAGCCTTGTATTGACTGTGTAAGCTGAGTAATCGACAGTTTAGAACAGTTAATACGGCGGTGACGTCACGAAAATGGTTTCAGATTTCCGGGGCGTCACATTGTTTCTCTTGATAAGATAGTCTTCATAAGATTCAAGGATTCTTGAATGAGCCTTAAGCAATTTGGTTTTCGTTCCAATTTTGTTTTGATTTGTTAGATTCTGGAATTCCCCATGCCAATGGCAATGAATTTGATATCTTTCTACATTTAGGTTTCTTAATGTGTGGATTATATATAAGAAATTAGGTAGTATTCAATGTGTTCGAAAAAATGCCTCCATTTCAGTTGTTTTTTTTTTTTAGTTTTGTTCTTTCTTTTTCAATTTTTATCTCGATCCTTTTGAGAAATCAACTAAAATTTGTTTCAGCTTCTCCAAAAAAAAAAAACAAAATTTTGTTTCAATATCTCAATTTTGACAATCTTCCCATGTTGATTAGCTTATACTTCATCTGTTCTTTTTTAAATGCACTCCTTCTGCGTTTCACGCAATTCAAGATATATTTTTAAATATTAATAACTTAAATTGTATATAAGTAAAAAATTATAAAAAAATAATATTATAAAACTACGTGATTAGACAAATCTAACATCTCATTTGACTATATTTTCTCTTATATAACTATGTTAAACTTTTGATTAAAATGACTTAATGAATAATTGATACTATGCAAATGGATCACTTAAAAGAGAACGAAGGAAATAATTTACAAGACGGTATTGTGAATTATAGTCCACGTTTTAATATACCTACCATTCTTCCCCATTGTTCGGTGAACCCCACCCACTATAAGTGTTTGTGTATATGTGTTCTCTCTTATACATATCTTATATCGAAGAAAATCCATTGTTCGCTGGTTATGGAATATATCATGTTCCAATATTAATGTCACCCAAGAAACACAATTAAAAAGTAGACAAATGAGGATCCTACCGGACCATTTAGATTTCACACTGTAAAATAAATAATTAATAGTTGAACTATAAATTATAGATACTGTTTTATGGAAATCAATGTTGGTAGCAGACAATATGTGCAATATATCTATACTGTTCACTTTAACATAATTATATTTTTACTCACAAATTGTACCTACAGAGAAAAGATCTCACTTAAAAACTAAGGACTACACATTATGCACTAGGGAGGGATGAGCAAATACATCCACAACAAGAAGCAACATGTTTAAATGTTTTCAATCTTAATAAACGAGAGAATGTCTCCACAACAAACAACAACATGCCTAAATGTTTTCGCTCTTAATAAAAGATAGAATGTCTCCCCGAGAAGCAGCAACATGCCTAAGAGTTTTCAATCTTAATAAAAGATAAAATGATATCTTTTGTGAACACTCTGATTGCACAATACATCATACACTTATTCTTATATATTTCAACCATCTGAACTGCAATTTCATATGTAATGTCATTGCATATTTGATTTGAGATATTGAAGAGATCGTTCAGAGCTCTATAGTTGTTCCATTCATAATTTTATTGACCACGAGAAAATGAAATTAACAGGAATACATATTTTTAACTTCAATGGGAATCGCTTTCATTATTTGATGTGCAATGATTATTGATTTCCCTCCGTGGCTTTTTATCTTGGAGCTATGTTGAATTGTGATGAAATATATAATTATATCTTGGTATTTGAAAAGAGCTCCCATCCATACATGTTTATTTAGATCTCATCCTTCTCATTTTTATATATGTTACTTGAACCTGTAGAACTATATCCACCAGTGTTCCTCTAGCGGCCTTAACTTATACTTCCTCCGTTTCTTTTTAAAGGTTACACTTCTCATTTGCACGTATGCCAGTGCACATTTTCAAAGATTTAATAACTCAAATTCGGTACAAATAAAAATTCTTAAAATGCGATATTTAAAAACTAGAAGATGAGACTAATCCAACAAGATCTCGCTTGGCTATATTTTGTCTTCTATAACTATAACAAAAATAGAAGTCAAAGTACTACAATGAACAGTAAAAAAAAAAACACGTAACATTTAAAAAGAAATTGAGGGAGTATATGTTTTTTTAATAGATATAATAAATAAGTTAAGATGTTTGAACTCTGGTATGTTATAAACGGGTGCATCTAAACACTTTTAACTATAAAAATGCCACAAAAATTCTTGATTTTGTTTACCTAAAAGGTTATGAACAAACCGCCCGTGCGTAGCGGGCAAAAAATCCTAGTTAATATTCAATCTAGTGATCATGATAGCCATATAAATTAACCATAACTATTTAAGTTTTTAGTGAATAGTGGATTTCTTAACAAATAAAATTAAAGTAATGTATGTAATGTATGGGGTACAGTTTACATATACAAAATGTAATGAATTAGTCATTTTGTTATCATTATAATTCTTTGAACCATCATAAAAAATTTAAAACGATTACATCAAAAGATTGGATCATTTATTCCTAAAAGTTTGTGAATCCTCTTTTCAAATCCTTCTTGTTGCATAATATATCACAAAGACAAAATCAAGATTCGGATTTGAGAACAATTCTCGTGCAACTGATCACTCGTTTTCAACAAGGATCAATTGTAGTAGTTGCCCTCCTAGATTCGACTTTAATTTGATGGTCTGCATGGACAATTCATTTCTCAACCATGCACTTAATTCCATATATCGCTAATAAATCCTTAATATGATCTTCACCAATCTAATTATCCGTAACAATCACACCTGCCTTAGCTTCTCCTCATCTCCATCATATATTCCTATAATATCCATTACAAGCTAAGATTGCTTGTCTAAATCCCCTCCTCTCAAATAACAATCAAATCACAAAACCAAAGAAACAATTATTAAATAACACAACAACTCTCCGAATAGAAATTCAATCCCCATTTCAATTTTTTATTTTCTCTGGTCAACACTAACGAATGGCCAACAATTTAATATCAAAATAATCTGGATATTCTCAAGTGTTTCAGCCATTGAACCAACAATTTTTTTTGACACATTCCACATTTGAAAAAGGAAATGAAAAGAGAAATTGTCCATATGATAAAGGTAAAAGTTGAGTGGCACCAAAATTGCAGAATTGTAATGGTGCAGAGTGCGGTGTGCGGACAACACCACCAAATGCCAAATTGGGGGTTTAAAATTAAAGAACTGAAGCACTTATTGAGGCCTATATTTCCCCCCAACAAATCGTCGCTTCTTTTTACCCATTATTATTTTCCACATAGTATAATAGTACTACTAGTAAATGGCACACACTGTCACGACTCAATAACATAAATAAATAATATACCCACTCGAACAATTTTTGGTAAATGTTTTGGTGACCCTTGCTAAGTCTCTATTGTACACACGATATTTTCAAGTTAAACAGTTGACACCAGTAATCTAGTATATTAAATTTTTTTTAATTGTAAATTCACATACTTTATTATTTATTTTTAAGTCCTTATAATAACCTTGATTGTCAGTCAATCACATTGTCAATATTTAACCTTTTTCAGAAGCTTATATCTTAACATGTCGGGCAATAGCATATTATATTCACTAAGTAAAAACTTTAGCCTTAGAGAGAAATATGCTTCAAACAAAAATGTTTGGAGTACATAATTCTAGATCTGAGTAATTTGTAGGAGTTTAGTACTCCCTTCCATTTTTTTAAAATTTTCTACGGAGTTTAGTACTCCTTTCCTTTTTTTTAAATTTTCTATGGATCCACAATGCATGTAGTCCAATGCACATCTTAAACTAGAGTTGATAATCATTTTAGGCCATAAAAAGGAGTTATTTCTACTTTTTGGCCACAACAAGTTTGAATTATAATTTTAGGCCATAACAAACCATCTTTATTCAATTTTAGGTCATCCAGTCTTTTTAAAATAATAATTGACCCACCAACTTTTGTTTTATTACACTTAGACCCCATCAGTTGACTTGCCACTTTTTGCCCTATTACACTTTGACCCCAACTTTAGATTTTTCATTAAATTTAGTCCAATAACAGCCCAACATGCTTCCGATAATTAAATTAAGCACTAAACTTCATACCTTGGGTTTGACTGCCTTGCTGACGGGTTTCCTAAGCTCCGAGATTTTACGGACTTCCTCCAACCACGCAGCCGCGACCGATGGTTCACCGATTCTTGGCTCCTTCAGCAACAAACAGCACAGTCCTATTTCGTTTCCTACCTTAGGACATAACAAGATATGGATAAGGGTTTTAACTAAATTATCGGAACATTTGGAATACTGGAAGCCTGGATTTTATTGAAGAAATATTAAAAATATTATTCAAACATAATTTCCCCTAATGGAGAAGACAGCACTTAGCTCCTCATGGAGGAAGCAAGACTCTTGGGGATGCTCCCTTTACTATTACAAATACAAAAAGGAAAATTTGCAGAAAATAAATATTATAAATGTTTTGAAGAGTTGGGAGGATTTTTCGATGCCTTCTATCTGCTTCAAACTTCTCTATTTATAGGCGCCCGCGGACTTGAATTCCGGATTCTAATCTTCCTCTAATTCCGTGTGACGGCACTGCGTTCATCACATAGCATTAATTTCCACCGGCTACATTATTGTCCTTCAGAAATAATTATATTTAGGTGGCTACTTTGTCAACTCTCCACCTTCCTTTGTCAGTCATTATTTGCCAGCTACATCTCTTTACTTTGTCGGCCATTCATTGTTGGGTATTGCCGACGCCTCTTTTTCTCTTACATCCGGCTGTTCTCACTTTGGCTTGTGAAAATTTTTTGGACATTTCTTCCATTTGTCTTGTTTGAATTCGAATTTCTTTTGGGTTACCCGGATTTTCGTGCTGAATAAGGGTTTTTCTTGTTCTGCGCAATATGGGTATATATGGTTGTCCCATTAGCCAGCATGCATCATATTGCATGCCTTCTTTCTGGTAGACTCGGTTGTTGACAACTTATTTTCCCAGATGAGTAACCTCTTTTTTTCGAACGAGGCTTCCGCAAACTCAGTACTTTTCCCTGTTAAGGAATTAACCAGGAACGATCCATTTAAATTGTTTGAAAATATTTTAAATGGATATTTGACCTTTTCCATCTCGATGAGACAAACCCAAAATCTCCATGTTCGTCTGGTGCAGATCTCATCTTCACTAATGGAAGATACTAACGGTACCTTCTCATCAGTGGGCTTTACTCTGTTGAAAGTTATCATATCAGGTCTTTGTAATTTTATAAAATGAAAGACCGCATAGGAATCTTTCCCAATGATTTCTAGGGCCGCTGAAATAAATTTAAGTTCCAGAATATCTCCTCTTTGCAGATGCGGGTTGTTCTGCTATGATTTATGCACCGCGCTACTTATTCAACCTGGAAGCTTTTCTATTTCCGGAAACCCTGGTGATGTTGTATGAACCGATGCTAATGCTCCAAAATCATATCACTTTCGAACCTCTTCTGGCTTCGACCCTTCGCGCATCCAGACCCTGTTGTATCTTCCGGATATTTCAATCACTGTCTTGCTGGGGTTAATTCCCCTTTTTGAAACCAGTTGTTCCCATTTTCCTTGGTAGTCCAGCCAGGCGGTAGAAAGGACTTTCTCCTCTGAATTAACCTTAGATGTGCCTGTCATTTGCCTAAGGTTAATGTCTTCCTCTTTTACCCCAGAGGCAGTGGGTTGACTTGAACTTTCGGAAATGTGACTTTCCTCTTGCTCAACATTTTTGTCGGTATCCGACAATGGTTCCTTTGAAGCAGTGCTTAAATCTGCTTCTTCATATGTGACCACCTTAGCTTTTTGGGCATATTTCTCTTTGTTTACCAGGGAAGCTGACGCTTTCCTGATTGGCTCTAGTACGGATTCCCATAGCATTGTCATTACAATATGGAAGGTTCGACATCGCTCTGCTGTATTTGGCCAGCTGTCTTTGCATTGATATCCAGCTGTCCAAAATGCTTTGGTAGCTCCTCAAGATTTTCTCTGAGGTGCCTAAATCTCGTAATGATGGAATCTGCTTCAAATGCTTCCATTTCTCGTCAAGAAATCTGCAAGAACATTTTTATGAGATTTTATAACATCAATATCATATGTATAATACTGACAATCAGCTTGCCATCTGATAATACGAGCTTTTTTAATTCTTTATTCAAGTTTATTTTTTAAAAAAGCTCTAACATTAGTATTATCAACCTTTAAAATAAATTTCTTTGCAAGTAAGAATAAAGACGATTTTTAAATATTTTCCATACTGCAAAAAATTCCTTTTCGTTAATGTGCCAAGGTTTGGCTTGTTGTTCAGTGAACAACCCTCCTGTGTATCTATAGGGTTCTTGACCCGTAGTTGTTTATCTCATGAGCACTCCTGCCCATCGAAAATCATTGGCGTCTGTATAGACTATCGGCTCATCCTCATCTTGAGGTATCGTGAGTTTTGGCAAGCTATTACAGACTTGCTTTAGTTCGCGAATTATTTTTGTATGGATTTCTTCCCATTTCCATCTAGAGCTTTCAGTCTCTTTCAGGAGTGGTCTAAATCCTTTCTATATTTTGCAAGGTCTTTTATAAACATACCTACAAAATTTACAACTCCCAAGAAACTCTGAAGTTTAATATGTTAGCAGCAATGGTAGCATTTTTCTCAGAGAGAACAAGACCTTCCCTGTGACATGCATCTGAAAATATTTCAAGATGTTTAATATGTTCTTTAATATTTCGAGATGCAATTAGAATGTCATCTATGTAGACGAACATAAACTCTAGATAATCCTTAAATAGATTATCCATCTTTGTTTGGAATATCTGAGGGGCATTAGAAAACCCCATTGGCATAACATTCCAAATATATTGCTCCTGATGGGTGGAGAATGCTATGAATTACTTCGACTCACTCTCCATCTTAATCTGATAGAAACCAGATTTGCAATCAAATTTAGAAAACGCTTTAGCACCTTTGTTGCAATCAATTAAATATTCTCTACTCGCAATGTAATAACCATCAAATTGTATTATTTTATTAATACCTTGATAATTTATTACCAACCTGGGTTTACCTCTTCTTATTTCACCATGATTTCTTACCAAGAATCCAGAGCTACTATAAGCTGAGACTCCAGGCTCGATGTGTTTAAGATCGATATGCTCCTTGATAATTTGTTGTATATCTTTCTTATCCTGTATATTCATTAAGATAGGTTTGTATCGAACATACTCATATTTATATTGTTCTTTTACCTGTAGAGTAGCTTCGATCTTGTTTTTATCCCACCATGCCTGAGGATCTTCGTTAAAGTTTCTCTAGATGAGCCTTTTGACATTTTCGAGGGACAATTTAGTTTCCCTATCAATGTCTAATGAAGTTATTTTTAGTGACTTCATTTTCTGCATTGCTTCTTTGAGGTTTATAATTTCCTCAATAGACGCTTCATCGAATCCTTGTTGTCTAAATGATAACAAAGCCTTACCAAACTTTCTTTTATCCTGCATTTTTGGATGGGTTAGTTTGGCATCATTATCACCACGTTTGCTGCGAAATATTATTGATATCAATCTGTTGAATGTCTTTTCTCTGCGAAACACATGTATCTCATTTTCACAACTTGTGGTAAATATTAACAAATTTCTTTTATTATCTTGAACATATTTTGTAAAGGATTGTATGAAATTATTACCTAACAAAATATCTGCTCCTGTATCATGAAAATAAATAGGAGGTGTTTTTACCTTTTACCAAGGCGTACCAAATGCTCCTCCTATCATGATGTTGGTCTGTCGAATACTCTTATTTAGTACTAAGATTTTCAGGGAAAAATCTCTTCCTGCAATAATAGGTAATGTTTCCATAGCTTTGCTAGGGAAAACTCCTGGTTTTGCCGTATATATACCTGAACCTGAATCAATATAAGCTGCAAAATATTCCTTATATTATTCATATATTATCCCTATTGAGATATAAATGGAAAATGGACTTGTCATTTAATTATGATGGTATGACCCTTCAGATTAAATTCTATTCAATTATCCTTCCTTATCCATGGTTTAAGACTTTCGAGAAACTTAATCCCAAAATCATAACTCGATTGTCTTTTCCGGCCATGCCTAAGACTCTGATTTCGTGTCCTGCAATTTCAAGTGTTCCTTCATAGGTTCAAATTGATGGCGGCTGTAAGTAGTATAAGTCATCACATGGAAAGCGATTAATCTTTTCAGTGATGTCAAATATAACTCGTATCTCTTTCCATCATTCAGGGGATTTAATTTTTATATTTTCCACCATAATGGACTGAGGAGTTAGATCTTTGATGAACTCCTTTCCTTTATATGCCGTTATTCTGTCTTCCGAGAAAGACATACGGCTTGCATACTCAATTCTAGCACTCGTTGATCTGTCTAGAATTGGGTGATCTCTTATTTGTATGTCTACTCCTCCTAACCTTGGAATCTGGGTAGCATTTGGAGTCATGACTTTAGCAAATTCCTTGAAAATTCAAGGAATTTCTATATACTCTTTCCTGAGAAATAAATCAGGATGATGACTATTAAAAAGTGCATATGATACTCTATAAGTTATAGAATATGGTCAGTCCCCTTCTTTCATCAGATCTTTTCTTTTGAAATCTTGATGAAGGGTTAGGACTCTACAAAAATCTTGGTCAGCTAATAGGAAATTCTAGGATGAATTTCAAGTAGCTTTCCTACATATAAATTTCCTACCATAGTTCCAAGAAGACCATCTCTAAGGTTATTGATTCTCCTATCAGTAATTGATAGATGTAATTCAGAATCAATACCTTCTTTGAAGGTTGCCTTAATAACTACTTCGATGGCTCCTATGTGGATCCATTTCATCATAATGGCAATATCCTCTTTCATCCTGCTCAATTCCTCAAGAATTTCTTCTTTAGGAATTAATTGCATATCCATAACATTATAAGTAAGTTCCATAGGAATTGCAAACTCACCAGCAGTTACCATGTAGATGATGTTATGTCTTCTCTGATTGAGTCCCATTTGATTGAGAACTCATCCAATCCCGCCAATTCTGAATCCGTCATATGGGCTGAGCTTGGAATCTTGTCGCATTATTCTTTCCATGGTTCGATTTGAGATCGTCATTCTTGAAAAGAATCCAGACAGGTTTTCAGTGGTCTGAATCCTGTCCTCTTCAGTCAGACTCGGTTGAAGATCCATCTGAATATGAGTTTGAGTCACTTCTTAATTCTTTCTTGTAGATGCTTTCATCCGCGGGGATGTCTTCAAACTGATAGACTGGTACCAGCTTTCCATGGTAGACCGCTTCCACGATATCCTCCGTGGCTTCGTACATTCGTATCTCACGATTCTGAGGGCAATCGGGTGAGATATGACCTCTGGCTCCACACTTCCAACAGTTGCAGTCTTTGAAACTTTCGTTGGCTCGGGTATGGGCTCGTCTGAACGTTCTTTTTGATGTTGTTCTCCCCGTGCTCCTTGTTGCTGAGCTAGTTGAGCTTTGGGATGAACTCTTCGTCGTCCCCGTTCTTTGTCCAGTTTTGTATGTTCTGGCCTTGCTCTTGGACCACCATGCTCTCCTTCTTCGGAATTGGGGTCTTCTGAAACTCCTTCTGTATGAGCCCCGGCTCTTCTTTTTTCTTCTCTTTTCTTCTGATTCTCCTATAATTGTAGGAAAATCATTATTCCCATAACAAAGAGGGGTTCTTTTTATTTTGCCTCTTAGTCTTTTGATGTTCTTTAGGGCTGCTGCCTGTTGACACCATTCTCTGAGCTTATCCTTTAGGAAGGATATTCTTCGAGCTATTGAATCCACCGTACCAGGGGTACTGAGTATGATTGGATCAACATCTCTCTCCTTGGGCTGCAAATCTTTGCAAAGAACAAGGGCATGCTACTTCGGACGTCATCTTACTCCGAAAGAAATATCTACGAAACCAGTAGATATATTTATCTACTGCGCAAATACTTCTTAACCCAATCCCAAGAGGGCTTGGGTATAGACCTTGGCCGTTTGGGCTTCATTTTCTTCATAATAACCACCTCCTACGAAGTGAGTTTTGAATAGGATGCCAAATCTCTCGCAGATTGTGCTTTTGGATTCTCCCTCAAGGATTTGTTTCTTCAGCGTTGCTGTGGAATTTTTCCAGCCAAGCTTTGCAGATCCTTCGACGCTCTGTTCTATCAATCTGACAAAGTTCTCTTTGTCGAAGTCCAGGGTGGTTACTGCAATTTTCATTGAAGCTACCCATTCGTCGATCAGCTCCTCGATGTTTCGAAAGTCGATAACGTCGAGGTTCAATGTTATGCCATATGGATTTAATGGTTGGAGCACCGTCTTGGCCCAGGACGAGGAATCTGGTGCCCTACTCGGGTTGCGTACTTGGTTTACGTCTGGGATTGATCATCACCTCCGGATAACTGTTCGTGTTGAAGTCTGTACTCTCTCTCTCTCTCATTGGAACATCAGGGGTTCTTTCGTAGGTTGTTAGATCCCGATTCTTCCGCATAACCCAATTGAAGCACTTCATTGGGTTTTACATTAACTAGATCCATAATCCCGAGTTGGGAAAACGATTCTGCTAATTCTTGTAGATCTGATAGATCTACCCTGGAAACACTCATTCGACATTCGACGATTTTCAGGGGATCGATCATAAGCTCTTCTTGTGATTTCTGCTTTGGAACCATAGTTGCTTTACTTTTTTGATGTAAAGCTTGTACATGTCCGATGCATCTCTAATATTGGCTTGGTTATTCTTGGAAGATTCGGGAATATCCTTCCGCCTTTTCTTGATATCCGAAATATCAAATTTTAGATTTAAAATCTCTTTCTTTAGCTTGTGAAACAATTTCAAGATCTCTTTTGTTGATTGATTTAAGTTATCTATTTTTCCAGGTAAAATTAATACCCGGTTACCGTAATCTTGAATCGTCTTTTGGATTTCTCTTAAGTCTTGTGAGAACTTAGAACTATCCGGATAAATTTCTTTCCAGTCAGTTCCTCTCATTTTCATGAAAGAAATTACTCTTAATAAAATCTTGTCTTATGGACAAGTTCAAGAATTTCCTCTGGAAATTTTTTATTTCCAATATTTTGAAATAACTCGTTTGTTTCAAACTAATTGAATCCATTAAATAATTAAATCTTCACCATTAAGAGATAAAATATTATAAATAATAATAATTAATATGTTCTTCAATAAAACATTGGCTCTGATACCAATTTTCAAGCGTGTTAGGTGTCATTTATATAATAAAAATTAAGTATATTGAGAAAGAACTAAAGTAAATAAAGTCAAACTTTCCTAAGTTTAAATGAAAGAAATGAAAAGTTGTTGGGGTCATTTATTAATTTCAAATAGGTCCTATGACCTAAATTTTACAAAACTATGTTTGTTATGGCATGTTTTCATAATTGCAACTTGTTATGGCCGAAAAGCGGGATAGTCTCCTTGTTATGACTATTTTGAAACATTAACCTTTTAAACTATTAATAACTTAAATTCAGTACAAGTAAAAATTTTAAAGTTTGATATTTCAAAACTACAAGAGGAGATAAATCTAACAAGATCCCACTTCGCCATATTTCAACTCGTATAACTATGATAAAACTTTAAGTTAAAGTGTGTGTATGAACAGTAGCAAAACTGCAAATGTTGAAAAAAAAAACAGAGGGAGTATATAATATATATACTATATATTTTAAAGAGATTGTCATCCTTAAAAATAATTGTTAAATTTTGGGACATGGTTTCAAATTTCAACATTAACCCACACTCATACTTAGAGGTGTCAAGACAGGCTGACGGGCGATACAAGCCAAACCCACTTTAGCGCACCAATTGGCTAGTTTAGACAGGCTGACCCACGGCGGGGGCGGGCTTGAATTATCTCAACCCAGTCCAATCCACCTGCATATTGCGGGCCAAGCGGGCTAGCCCGTAGTTTTTTTAATTAATTAATAAATTTAATTTTTTATTATGTAATATTATTATTTATCCAAATTTAAATATATTACTTAATTTAAAAATTTAAAATATTTTTAAAAAATCTAAAATGACTTAGTTTAATTTTGTAAAGTATTTTCTTTAAAAAATAACATCAAATTAGATTAAAAAGTAATATTAAGTCAATTTTATAATTTTACTAGTATTTTACAAAAAAAAGTATAAAATTATTAAATTATTACCCTTTCCAGGAACGCCACTCCTCTCTCTCACTTGATGTTCACCGACGATCTATTATTGTTATCCAAAGCTACCCTTGCGAGTGCCCTTTGCATTGATAGGATTTTGGAGTCTTTTGCGGGATTCTCTGGCTTTAAGATTAATCCTAGAAAGTCCATTGCTATGGCTTCCTTGGCTGTCCCTGTACAGACTTTCATAGACTTATCCTCCATTATGGGTGTGGATTTTTCTTCGGATATTGGACGATACTTGGGGTTCCCTCTATTTAATGGGGCTGCGAGGAACTCTCATTTTGACTTCCTTCTTGAAAAAATGCATGCTCGGCTGAGATCATGGAAACACTCCCTTCTAAACAAAGCGGGTCGTATCACTCTTGCGGGAGCGGTGCTTGCAACTATCCCATCTTACTTTATGCAAAATTGTTGGATCCCTACCTCTACTTGCGATAAGATTGATCGCTTTGTTAGAAATTTCATTTGGAAGGATGCTAGTGGTCGCGGGATTCCTCTTGTGAGTTGGAATAAGATTACTCAGCCTCGTAAGTGGGGGGGCCTTGGCTTGCGCAATAGTCAGGACATGAATATTTCCCTCTTAGGGAAGTTATTTTCGGACTTCATTGTTGAATCTCATAAACCTTGGGTTTCGCTCATCTCCTGCAAGTATGGTAAAACCATTCAGGCGTTACGTCCTAGGCCTGGTTCGTCCCCTACATTTAAAGCTTTGGCGAAGGTAGCTCCTCTCCTGTCTCGGGGTTTTCAATTGAGTATTGGCGCTGGTGATAGCAGCCTTTGGTATAGCCAGTGGCTGAGAGGAATGATCGCACCTCGCATTCCCTACATCAGTGTTTCGGATACGGAAATTTCTATCAAAGATATCTTTTGTGAAGGGAAGTGGAGATGGTCTGATATTATGACCACGGTGCCGGGTTGTATTCAAGAGGAGGCTCGGGACTTCGGTCCTCTCTCCCTCCATGTTAACGTCGATGATCGGATGTGTTGGATCGTGGCGGGGTTGGGGCGGTACTCCGTATGCTCAGGTTATGAATGGATCCTCTCGCAGCATGAGGAGGCCCCTGACCGTAATAAGGCTTAGGCGTGGTCTATTCGTGCTCCCGAGAAGGCTAGGGTTTTTGGGTGGCTTGCTTCTCATAACTCAATCCTCACCAACGAAGTTCACCATGCTCGGGTTTTGGCCACTTCGGCTGCTTGTTCGATTTGTGGAGCCGCCAATGAATCCCTCATGCATCTCCTCTTTCATTGACCGTGGTCTGCGTCCTTGTGGAGCCGTTTTGGTGGTGTCCTGGCTGCCCATGGCATGAATAATTCCCCTACTGGAGCTCACATTCTGTCTCGCTTCGGACGGCATTGGAGTGGCCTTCAATGGGCAATTATTTGGTGTATTTGGTTGGCTAGGAATAATTTTTGCTTCCGGGGCATTGTTCCTATAGTTGATGTGATGGCTAGGCAAGCTCATTTCCTTGGTGGTGCATTTGAGAGGGCTTGGAACCGCTTGCCGCATCGTGCTGAAACGAGACTTGTCACTTGGCACTCCCAGGACCACTCTGAGATGATCATGCACGTTGATGGAAGCGCCCTTGGAAACCTGGGCAGAGCTGGTTTTGGGAGCGTTATTCGTGATAATTTTGGGTGTTGGATGGAGGGCTTCTCAGGCTATGTGGGTGTTTCTACCAATCTCGTTGCTGAACTGCATGGCATTTGGAATGATTTAAAGCGGCCGCATGACCGTGGGCTTGAGTTCGTTTGTTGTTATTCCGATTCCCTTGAGGCCTTTCGTCTCATCCACAACAGGGTCCCAGAAGAGCATCACCTCTATTCTTTGGTGGAGAACATTGTTGGTCTCCTTGATTTACACCCGGGTTATGTCTGGCATCACATCTTAAGGGAAGGAAATTCTGTGGCGGATCACATGGCTAAACTTGGTTCTAGAGAGCTTGAGTTCTTCACCACATGGGCTTACCCCCGGATGAAGCGTGTCCTCTCCTCTCGGCTGACATGGCTAGAACTTGGTTCCCAAGATTTTAGTTTGTTTTCTCTTTTTCTTTTCCTTCCCTTCCCCCATGCTGTAGTTTTTTTATTTTCCCCTTAGCTGACGTCTTTGGCATCCTTTCACCCAAAAAAAACTTAGCATTATATCATTTTAAATAATATTCCACTAACAAACATTGTAACAAATATAGTATGTTATTTAAGTTTTCATAACAAGCTTTAATTTTTTTAAAAAAAAAAATAAAAAAATTGGCTTGGCCAGCGGGCTGGCCTGCCTCCGCCGCAGGCCAGACCAAGTGACAGGCAGGTTTAGGCGAGCTAGCCCATTTAGGCTCGTTTCCAAATCGGACTCTATTTATTCAGTCCAACCAATCTGTTTTGGAGGCGGGACGGGCTGACCCAACGGATCAAGCCCTCTAGTCATACTTCTAAATACTATTTTCATCTTTTTATGATTGCAACGTTGTACTCAATTTTTATAATTTTAGTACTACTTCCTCCGTTTTTTTATAGATTACACTTCTCAGTTGCACGTATGCCAATGCACATTTCAACGATTAATAACTCAAATTCGGTACAAGTAAAACTTTTAAAAATTTGATTTTTAAAAACTACAAGATGAGACGAATCCAACAAAAGCTTACTTGACTATATTTTGTCTTCTATAACTATAACAAAAATAGAAGTCAAAGTGCTACAATGAACAATAAAAAAGTCAAAACGTAACATTTTTTTTAAAAAAAAGGAGGGAGTAAAAAATACATATTCAAGTAAGATGATTAGATTCGTCTAAACTATACACGACAAAATCATAAGTATTTTTATTTGACAAATTGATGTAACCCTACATGGAAATTTAATTTAAAGTCGCCTATATAACATGACTCATGACTAATCATCAAAAACACTCTTATTGCCATTTGCCAATAAGCTTTATGCTCATCATACATTTTTAACACTTTAATTCGTAGAATCTGAACAATATAATGCCATGAGTCTGCCTTACCTTTTCTTCATCAATCACCAAACAACTTATTCCCCATTTACTTCATTTTTTCTTTGCATTCATTGGTTTTAATTAAAAATATAAAAATAATAAATCACCAAAATAAAAATAAATAGGAGTACTAGTATAGAAGTATAAAAATTTTCAAGCCACGTATGACGTACCGATGGCTACAGCACGCGCTCAAAATCCGCGTCCCGTCACCTTCACTGTTAATATTACATAAGATCCTGGGACCTCAACACCGGATAAAGCCAGACCCATTCATTTTACATATGAACGGTAGCCGTGTATTCGGCATACTTCTCCTAAACCCTCCCACCAATTGTAGGCTTTCATTCCTAGAAATTCCATCATCTAGACGTCAATTCCTTGGGCCATTATATTTCCAGAATTCCACCCCCTTCATAAAACCTCGAAAAAAAAGATTGTTTAGTCCTTTTTCTTTCAAAAATATCCAAATCGGTCCGTTAGTAATTTTTAGCCCCATATAGTCCTCTACGTTTGCTAATTTTTTCCAATTTGGTCCTAATTACGTAATTAGTCTAAGGTTGCTGACGTGGCCGAAGTAAATCCCATTTTACATCCACCGTGACCAATCTGGAGTCTCCACAAATAACACACCAAATTAATAACTATTTGAAATAAATATTTGAAGGCAGCCATAACATATCACTACTCTAATAAATATCTTTAGGCTCTAGTGGGTCAATTGAACCCTTCTTTACTGGGATGATGGACATAATTTCTACATGGTTCGCATTGAGCCCTCATTGGAGTTATCCAACCATAAAGAAACAACAACCATTCACAACAATAACATAGGAGTTCTGGTCAACAGCTATCGCATTGCATTTTCTTTTCGGTCTCAGTGGTTTTTAGTATTTCTCAAGATAATAAAGACCAATTGTGATATATAATGCGTGCAAATGAATGGTGAATGGTTGGTAAAATTTTATGGGTTGGGTAACCTCAATGAGGAAGGGCTCAATGTGAACCAAGTAGAAACTATGTACATCATCCCAGTAAAAAATGATTCAATTGACCCGCTAGAGTCATTTTTTAGAGTAGTGATATGTGTAATGACAGTCTTCAAACATTTATTAAAATAGTGTGTTATGTGTGGGGACTCTAGATTTGTCACGGTATATGTAAAATGTGATATACTTCGGTCATATCAGCAACCTCATGCTAATTACATAATTAGGACCGAATTGGAAAAAATTAGCAAACGTAGAGGACTATATGGGGCTAAAAATTACTAACGGACCGATTTGGATATTTTGGAAAGAAAAAGGACTAAAAAAAACATTTTTTCATAAAACCTCACATACCAAGAAACTACACTTGTCCTCCATTTTCATCCTTCACTATTATACGCCATGGAAAAACACCCACACAACATATATACGCCCCAATATTATTATATTATGTATATATATATATATATGTAAATTATTAAATTAAATGGATGCCCTTCTTATTATAACCCTTCAATCGATCATATCGAAAAGTTTAGACTACTAGTATGTAGTGGAGTACTATATGATTCATCATCACCATATATATATATCAATCGATTAAAAAAATACTAATAAATAAATAGGGTTCCAAGCCAAGCCATGGAATTCTTCACCAAAACGAAGGCCGTTAAGCTCAAGAGCCATTTAAACAAGTACCTCGCCGCCGACGAGGACCAATCCTCCACCCGCCAGAGCCGCTCCGGCGCCGCCCGGCGGACGCGGTGGCTGGTGGAGCTCGTTGACACAAACCCCCACGTCGTCCGCCTCAAGAGCTGCTTCAACCGCTACCTCACCGCCTCCGCCGAGCCGTTTCTCCTTGGGATGACCGGCCACAAGGTCCTCCAAACCCTGCCCGAATATCACGCCAAGGATTTGTCCATCGAGTGGCAGCCGATCAGGGACGGTTTCCAGGTCAAGTTGAAGGCCGCCGGGGGGACTTACCTCAGGGCGAACGGCGGAACGCCGCCCTGGAGGAATTCCGTCACGCACGACGGTGCCGTGGCCACCTGCGGCTGGGTGCTGTGGGAGGTGGAACTGGTGGAGGTGCCGGAGGATGAGGCGACGACGGATTATTGGTCGATGGTCTCCAGCTTCTCATCGCTCTCCGATGAGATTTATTCCGGCCTCGAGATCGTGCCGTTTTCGGCCCCGTCTAGTTTCTCCGGCTCCGCCTCCGCTTCGCCGTCGCCACGGTGGTTGTCGATGAAGAAGGTAAATAATTTCTTCTTTTCTGGTGGATTTTATTATATTTTTTATTTTCGGATAATTAAATTTATTTTATGCTATATGGTTTCTAATAGTGATTTAGATTAACTATATATACTCATTTGTGGTAAATGGTAAATTAAGAAATTAACTACATAAGAATATAGGATACTAATGATATTATTAATTTATACATCACAAAAATAAATAACTGCATTTTTATTAATGATTTAATTACATAATGAACTTTAGCTCGCCTTGGCTGTAACTTAGAGCTCTATATTAATCATAACCAATCAAATAATTGTTGTTGGTTGAATTTGAAACATTTTTTTTTTTTTTTTGCTCGAGAATTTGAAACAATTCAAATATATAAAAGTAAATAACGAGTTCTACAATATTTTAAGTAGCAAATACTTCGTTTTTATTTCACACATGCACTATTCCATTGATGACTTATTTCAAGTCGTCCGGTTATAAGGGTTTAATATATTAAATATTAAATATATGAATGAAATATATTTGAGGATTTTTGTGATATTCTAAATATTTATGAAGTTAGGTATAGATTTCTGACTGCAAACAGGAAAAAAAATCTAAATATGTTGCATTGATCTGATCTTGCTCAAGTATGACTTTTTTAATATGCAATAAAGTCGTGAGAAAAAAAAATTACTACTATAGGAGATACTGAAAAAGAAAGACATTATTTTGGTAATTGCACGAGAGGGACAACCATAATTTTTTTAGTGGTGCTCTAGGAATTGGTCTGTGGGCAATAAAACTTAATAATAGTATATTAAAACTAATAGATTTTGTTTCGTGCAAGGTAAAGAATATTGCTATTTTCATTTATGTGTCCATTTGGATATTCTCCTTTTAGGCTAGAAAATGTTATCACCTTCCACTCAATTCCACTCTTATTTCTTTATTCTTTTTTTGTTTTTATTTTTTCTAAAAAAAGGGTTTTATGGATCGATAAGTTAAAAAAAAAAAAGAAAAAGAAAAAAAAGAATCACTTTGAGATGATAGTTTGAACCAGAAAATAAATTTTGGTTTTGCTACGTACGTAATCTATTAAACTAGTTGACATTGTGGTTTCTTGATGTATTACTTGTCACTAAATTAGGGCATGGTTTAGGTCTAAAAATCTATTAACACCCAAGCTAAAAATCATTGGTTATATATACAATTATGTTAGTTACCAAATGTAGATGGCCCGAGTGGTATGTGCCTCTGGTAGCTTAAGCAAAGGTTTTAGGTTCGAGTCTTTGTGTATGTAGAATTCTGTTTTAGGATAGATAATCTTTTTATGCCCGCCCGATTCTTGGGAAGTTAGTTGTGGGTCCAATGAGGCATAAGATACCATGATATTCACCTAAAAAAAACTTATGTTAGTCATTGCAATGATTTTAAGAGGAAATCTCACTAATTTTTTCTATAGGATTAATTTTAATATGTTCGAATTTCAGAAAATTATTGAGCAAACAATTGTAAAAAATATAAAATTCAGAAGGTTATTTGCAGTAATTATAAAAAGAAAAAAAATGAAGTAATTTAAACATTGTGAAACTCCCGTTGGCATTGCAGAGCCCCTTAATGAGCCCTTTCATGTCCTTCTCCCGGACAACCGCCATCGACATTTTCCAGACGGCGAAATCCGTCCGCCTGAAGAGCAGCCACGGCAAGTACCTGGTGGCCGCCGACGACGAGGAATCCGTCACCCAGGACCGCAGCTGGTCCTCCAAAGCCTCCAAATGGGTCGTCGAATTCGTCGACACCTCCGACACCATCATCCGCCTCCGAAGCTGCTACGGCAAGTACTTAACGGCGTCAACTCAGCCGTTCCTCCTCGGCCTCACCGGCCGCCGCGTGCTGCAGACGCTCCCCTCCCGCCTCGACAGCTCCGTCGAGTGGGAGCCGATCAGGGAAAACGGCGCCGTTAAGTTGAAGACACGGTACGGCCAGTACTTGCGGGCCAATTGGGGGCTGCCGCCGTGGAGGAATTCGGTGACCCACGACATACCTCACCGGACGGCCACGCAGGACTGGATTTTGTGGGAGGTTCATGTCGTGGACGTACTGGAGGAGGATCCAACGCCGCAAAATCATGCGGTGGAAGAGGAAGAGGAAGAGGAGGAGCGGCCGCGGCTGCCGATGCCGCCGATGGAGGTGGATTGTGTGGCGTACGAATGGAGCTCGCCGAGCACGGAGCATTCGTCGAAATCGGCTAGCTTTTCCGGCCAGGAGGTAATTAATTTTAATTTAATTTAATTTAATTTCTTTCATTTAGCATTACTTTTGCATTATAATTTATTTATATTTTATTAATAGTACAATACTACAATACATAATTTCGAAAAAAAAATGTTGGTTGAGTCTTTGAGATCTGTTGGATAACTCAAATTGACTAGGTTCCACGAGATATATTAGTTTCGGTAGTTGCTTCGAGTTTGAACTAGTAAAATACTATTACTTAATTATTCTCTCAAGTATATTAAACTATCCCACTTAATGAATAATATTGGCATCATTGTATCAAGAGTTTATTTGAATATTGTCCCGCAAAAAAAAAAAGAGTTTATTTGAATATTTGAAATGAATTTCAAGTATAATATTCTAAAATAGAGTATGTTTACGCTTAATTCTAGTTTGACTCAACTCGACTAAAAAATATGAATGCATAAGACATAATAAAACACATTATTTATTTTTATTTTTTGCAGTGTCATAACGATTTGAATATTACTTGGTCGTCGTCATCACCTAAGGTGGTGAGAGGAGGCAGGTTAATATACTTCCACATAGCAAATTCATATGGTGAAATTGATGAGAGGTTCGATGAGCTATGCATCACATTCAAGGGCAACGATGTAAACGAATTGACAAAGAGGCTCGAGCTGGAGCTAGGCGTCGATGGCCTCACCGTGTGCACACGGAGCCCATTCAACGGGAACCTCTTCCCTCTTCGCCTTCAGCTCCCTCCCAATACCGCAACCATGCACCTTATCGTCGTTCCATCCACACCATCAGTAGTAGGTGAGATATATATATAAACAATACTACTCCTATAAATTAATTCAATTTCATAGTATATGTCTATTTGAGGCATGTTTTAATTTGCTCATAATGCCAGCCTTTCTTTTTTCTTCTTTTTGTAGAGACCCCATTTTAGGCGGAGGAATTCAGGCATATCACAAAGAGACATATATATATATATCAGGACATAAAACACATGAAAGCATTTGTTGTACATACAATTGCCGATTGTGCTTCATATCCTTCATGTTTTTGGTATGTTTGCATGTCTTCCTTTGTGTCTTGTGTGTGTCCTCTCCTCCTCCTCCTCATAAAACGAGTTTTGTCTTGGCTTGTTTTGTCATACGTCCGTTGCTGTCCCTGACGATTGCAATTTTGCATTGACGAGTTTTTGTTGTATTCAGAATGGGCTTTCTTAGGGCCAAATTTTTTTAGCCCATTAAGCCCACAGTAAGAAATATTTTTAAAACTCTATTGTGGGCGTAGACAGAGTAGAGTTTTAAATCTAACAAGATCTCACTTGACTATTTTTGGTTCTATATAACTGTATTAAAAAGTCGAATCAAAGTTACTCAATGAACAGTAACAAAACTCCTATCGTGTCAAATAAAAAGGAACGGAGGAAGTAAGTAGTAAATAAATATCCAAGTATTTAGTTATTTTAAACAATCCCTCAAAATATTGGGGGTTTGATTGGTCATGAGCATATAATCGTTTTCGATTTCTGATTAAGAGGTTGTTTGTTTTGCCTTAATTTTTCTCTTTTTGACTTTTGCTTCTTCCAAAAGTCCTTTTGAATTTTTTTAGCTGTTTGTTTTGACTTTTTTTTTAAAGAAAATGAGAAGCAAAAGTTAAAATTCTACTTTTTTTAAAAGTAGGTAGGGGTAAATTTTTTTAAAAGGAAAAGTCATTTAGTAATAAAAATACAAAAGTAACCCTATTTAAAAGGGAAATAAAATTAATTATAAATATCCTTATAATATTTATGTCCATTTTAGTAATTTTAATATATCAAAAGTCCTTCTACGTATAATTCATCCAAATATGTTTACGTTGGAAAGCAACTTTTATAATATCCATCCAAATAATTATTTGAGCTGCTTGTGCTTTAAAATTCTCTTTCTCCCTCCTTCTCCTTCTTCTACTAACTTCTCATTTTTCACAAGCCAAAACAAACAGGTTCTAATACAATTTTTTTTAAAAAAAAAAACAGAGAGAGGTTTACCCTAATTAAGTTCCTAGTATGAAATGGGGACTTACCCGAGTGGTCAAATCCCCCGACTTCCAATCTATAGGTTGGTGGTTCGATTCCCCACCCGACCCTTATCTCTCCCCTTTATTCCCTTTATGATTTGTGTGGCATGGACTCCCACCACCCTTTACTAACCTGTATTGACTGTTCAGGAAAAAAAATAAAAATCATAGTATGCATTTAGAAGTATTATTCTTGGATCTCAAAAGCTTAAAAAATACTTACATTTGTTTAATAAAAATAAAATCTAGATGGTAATGATAAACATTGATTTGTTACAATACACATCGACGTCAACACATCTCGAAGACATCATTACATCGACGTCGACATGGTATAGGTAGATATGTGGATGCTTAAATGGCCATGTATTTAATTACTATTATTAGAAGTAATGGCGGTCTAATAGCCTATAAATGAGAAAGTGTATGTTCTCATATTATGTATGAAAAATCAAACTGCAAAGCCATTACTAATATATTGTCTATCACTCCGTTTTCTTTATTTTTAAAAAGTTCTCATTTATATATTTACAACACGTTATCAGCACGAGGGATCTCTACCGGAGTTCTATCGGAGTTCTATTTTAGGTATAATTTTATATCGTTCATTTTCAATATAATTATGGCTAATCTCTCAAAGCAGGAATTTCTCCCGTTATGGGTTTCTGGAGACAATTACATGTCCTGGGCACGGGACGTAAAAATGCACCTGGCATCTATGGGGTTGGAAGATACTATCGCCCCTGACAAAAAATCATCCAGCCAGGATAAGGCAAAAGCCATGATCTTTCTGTGCCACCATATTGACGAATCTCTGAAACATCAATATGTGACACTGGAATCACCACTTGAATTGTGGCTGAAATTAAAAGAGAGATATGATCATATCAAAATGACGGTGCTGCCAAAAGCTCGAAGCGAATGGCATAATCTGAGGCTCCAGGACTTCAAATCAGTCCGTGAATATAATTCAGCGATGTTTCGTATTACGTCGCAACTAACACTTTGTGGAGAAAAAATAACTGAATCTGATATGCTGGAAAAAACATTCTCCACATTCCATGCCACAAATCTGGTTTTACAGCAGCAGTACCGTGAGCGGGGTTTTCAAAAATATTCTGAACTTATCACCTGTCTACTTCTGGCCGAGCAGAATAAAGAATTATTGCTAAAAAATCATGAATTCAGGCCAACATGTGCTGCCCCATTTCCTGAAGCAAATGCCACAGAAGCAGAAAATCAAGTGCGGGATCGTGGGAATCAAAGAAATCAGAATTTTAATCGTGACAGAAATCGGGATCGCGGTCGTGGTAGGCCTGAATCATCTGGGAGAAACAAATATCGAAATAAACCTCGATATGAATCCAACCGCAGGCCTTACAAATCGCAGCCAAAGCCTAAAAGAGACAGAAATAATGATCAACCATGTAATCGCTGCGGTATCAAGGGTCACTGGGCCCGAGTTTGCTGAACAGCTAGTCATTTAGCTGAACTGTACCAGGCCTCGAAGAGACAAGAAAGATCTGATCCCGCGACACATCATGCCACCCACGATGATACCTTTGATGATGTCCTGAATGATGATATTACCCACTTGGAGACTGATGACTTTATTGGTGGCACAAACTGAAAAAGAAAAGTGAAAAGATCGGCTTTATATTTTGTATTTTGCGTATGGTATATTTTGCCTTATGATATTTTGTATTTTAGTGTTTTACTCCCCGTTTTGTACCCCCAGTTATAATGTATTTTGCAGTGGCTATATTATATTACTGATGTTGTTTTTATTACATTCTGAAAAGAAATGGATGACCAAGTCAAAAATGAAATCTGCCTCATTGACAGTGCTACAACGCACAGTATCTTAAAAAGCAAAAGCTTTTTCGCCCATTTAAAATTGGGAAAGACCGCAGTAAAAACTATAAGCGGTAATGAAAATTGTATTGAAGGATTTGGAAAAGTCGTTATATTTCTCCCAAAAGGGACAAAATTGGCATTTGAAAATGCCTTATATTCAAGCAAGGCTCGGAGAAACTTGCTAAGTTTTGGTGATATTCGAAAAAATGGCTATCACATTGAAACTTTAAATGTGGCAGGAAATGAGTATGTTTTAATTACTCAAACCATCAATGGTGAAAAGTTGGTTCATGAAAAGCTGCCATGTTTGACATCCGGATTATATTATACAAAAATTTATGCCGGAGAAGTACATAACCTAGTAGGCCTAAAGGCTACTAGTGAATTTATAACCTGGCATGAAAGGCTTGGGCATCCGGGCAGCGTGATGTTGAGGCGAATTATTGAAAATACCAGTGGCCATAAATTAAACCATAAAATAGTTTTGAATCCAAATGAGTTTACATGTGCTGCTTGCTATCAAGGAAAATTAATTACAAGACCATCTCCAGCAAAAGTGGGAATTGAATCCCCTGCATTTTTGGAAAGAATTCAAGGCGATATATGTGGGCCAATAGATCCACCTTGTGGACCATTCAAGTACTTTATAGTATTAATTAATGCATCAACAAGATGGTCCCATGTCTGATTATTGTCAACTCGCAACCTGGCCTTTGCTAGGCTACTTGCACAAATTATTAAATTGCGAGCACAATTTCCTGATTATCCAATAAAGAAAATACGCCTTGATAATGCTGGAGAATACACATCAAATGCTTTTGATGATTTTTGCACATATGTTGGTATCACTGTAGAACATCCAGTTCCATATGTGCATGCCCAAAATGGTCTGGCTGAATCATTAATCAAAAGGTTGCAATTAATTGCAAGACCTTTATTGATGAAATCAAAACTCCCCGTTTCTGCTTGGGGACATGTTATATTGCATGCAGCAGCATTAATAAAAATCAGGCCGACAAGCTATCATAGATACTCCCCTACTCAAATTATAACTGGAAAAGAGCCCATTATTTCCCATTTGTGAATTTTTGGGTGTGTTGTATATGTACCAATTGCACCACCCCAACGGACAAAAATGGGACCTCAAAGAAGGATGGGCATCTATGTCGGGTATGAATCACCCTCGATTATTAAATATCTTGAACCAACAACGGGTGATTTATTTACTGCAAGATTTGCAGATTGTCATTTTGACGAATCACATTTCCCGACATTAGGGGGAGAAAATTGACAGGTCCCGATAGAAGAACACTGTAAAACTGCGTTGTGCCCACAACTTGCACACAACTGAAAACAGATAGCAAGGCCAAAAAACAGATTGCAGAATAAACAAAATAACACAAGTATTTGTTTACCCAGTTCGGATCATCCGATCCTACATCTGGGGGATCCCAATCCAGGCATATTCACTATCAACCAAGGAAAAACAGGTAAACCCATCTGTTTACATAGAAACTTCTTCAACCCTTCCACACTAGGACTCCCGATTTGTCACCTAGACCGACTCCAGGAGGGAACAGAGTATAGCACCTATACCAGACACTAAACCTGCTGAAATTACCCTTTAATCCCAATGCTAGGCTAAGCAAGCTTCTACCCTTGTGATAGCTACTCCCAAATTAAGCTCAAAAACACTCAACAATCAATGAACATAGCTCTAAGCATTTCCAAAAGATAAAACTTGCAAAGTAAAGAAATGCTAGCTAAGATCTAATAACTATCTCTACCAAGAACAAGAAAAGGTTACCCCTTGCTGAGAAAAATAGCTTGATAGAGATACTCATGAAGAACCTCATGTTCTTCCCATTGATCCGTAGCCCTCAATCTCTCAAGATGTTTTCTGTGTAATACTCAAAATGTTACAGCCACCAAATGATTGAGGCAGTACCCTAAAAACGCGGAGGGCACGGATATCCAGGCCCATGGGCTGGGGAAAAAGCCCTAGGCAGCTGTCACTCCAACAGCTTTTGTTTTTTCTGCTCCAGGGGATATATCATGAACTGGGTTGTGTTCACATCCCTCACACAACGATCATCTGCACAAGAGTTTTGAGCACAAAAACCCAACAATCTCCCCCTTTGTGGGATGATCGTTCAAAACAAAACATGGGATACTGAACCAACAAATACAGCAAAGCAAATCATGAATACAGGGAATAAAAGATCATGCAGGTAATCAGAAAAGAAAATCCCAATATTCGATACCCCCCAGCAGTCATTCAACACTAAGTCCCCAGACCATCCAGACAACAGAAAATATGCAGATCAAGTAAAGCAAGTCTGTTCAGCAGATAACAATACCACCAACCAATTAAGTCACCAGGCAGCAAAGTGTAAAAGCAAAGTACCAGCAACACAGTTTGCAACAGTTCAAAAGATGTGTCAAGGCAGTTAACACAACCTGTCTCCAGTATCAGCCAGCCATCCATCCCATGATTCTCCCCCTTTTTGAATGATCAATCAGAATCAGTCTCCTCAGAGTCAGCTTGAGGATCAGGTTCATCAAAGGATCTGGGGAACAGCAAAGTCAGCCTATGTAGCCGTCTCTTGAGCCCAAGCATGTCCTGGCTCATGGAATTCAGCTTCAGACTGATGGCATTCATCTCCTCCTTCATATGTTGTACCAGCTCATCACCTGCCTTGGGAGGTCCAAACTTGAAATCATTGTGAAATGTAGACAGATTTGGAGCAGGTTTATGCTTTCGGATTTTGATAGAAGACTCCCCCTGCAAAGCAGCTATGCCCTGTTTCTCACAAAACAAAGAGATTAATCCAGGAAATGGCAACAAGGTGTTCTTATCAATTTTGGAGCTGGCAAACTCCACCATCTTTTCCAGGACAATCCAACCATAATTGACAATCTCAGGGCAGTGATCAATCGAGTACAGGAGCTTTCCCATGACTGTGCTAAGTTGAGAGTTGTTCGTAGTTGGAAACACATTGGCAGCACACAATTTGAACAGACAGGAATACTTCATGGTTAACTCAGAGGGAATCACACCAGATCTACCAAAAGAAGTTTTCTTCTTATTGGAAATCTCGAAAGCAATTCTATCAACAGGCTCATTCAGCAAATCAAAAGGATCAGAAATCTCCTCAAATAATGGTAGTGTCAACAACTCATTCACAACGTTAGGAGAGAAGTCAAGTAGCTTTCCTCTAACATAGACTTTGCAGAACCAGGGGGATGCAGGATCAAGCAAATCAGGACTCAAATTGGCATAAAATTCTCGGACTAAGACAGGATTATACCATTTCAATTTAGAAGAGCAAAAACTGAGATGCTTGTTATGTAAATATTCAACGTATCCAACATCTCTGTACAATGAATGAGTGAACCTTTCTTCTTCAATGAAGGCCCGTTCCCTGAGTTTGGATTCCTCAAAGTTCTTAGCATTTTCAGTGAAGAACTTCTCTGAGAATGCATCAGATTCCTTCAAAGTGGGAATCTCCTTCGGTTTCGCTTTCTTACTCCGTTTGCTCTTCCTAGCAGGCTTGTTGGAAGTGGCTGCTGCTGGTGCCTTTCTCTTGGGAGCACGAGATCGCAGAATTCTCAGACTCTCGGCCAGGGTAGCAGTTTCTTTATCAATATCGGCTGAGGTCATAGGGACTTCTCGAGGTTGTGGACCAGAGGTGCCAACATCAACAGGATCTCCAAAAGGCACTTTGGTGGGGGTTCCGCCTTCAACATTTGGGGGCGAAGAATCTTGAGACCCAGACCCACCATTTCCACCAGCAGTAACTCCCTCTTCCACAGACGGACCTGGAGCGTTCAAATCAGGAACATTGGCAGCAAAATCATCACCCTTAGACTGAGCAGTGTCACTCTCCTTTTCTTGATCAGCCATAAAGTCAACGGTGGCACGCTCAATCGATTCTTGAGCATCCTGAAATTGCTCAGACTCAGAAGCCTCTTTCTGACGCGCCCTATACTCCGAATCATCAACGGCAAGAGGCTCGACATCAACAGGGTCGCCGGGAATGTCATCAAATGGATTAGGTTGAGATGAGGAAGCCATTTTCGAAAGAAATGGAGAGAAACTGATATTTTGCGAATGAGAAAACTGAGAGTTGAAGGACGAGAGCAAAACTGTAATGGGGAAAACGCAGAGACGATTTTCAAAAAGGTGAGAAGGACACCTGCCGTAAAGCTGCCGGTTACCCCAAGTAGTAACTGCCACGTGTCCACTACTCCCCCTCAATTCTTCATACGCCAAACCAACATATCCAGTCACCTCTCCTTCTTGTAGGTAAGTGGGCCATTTGTTTAATAAAACAAAGAATACCAGGCCCACCACCGAGAACTCCTCAATCCAGAAGACAAAGGCCCAAGCCTCTCCTCAACTCTTCAAAACGGGTAGAGTCAAGAGGCTTAGTTAGAATGTCTGCCAATTGTGCACATGATGCAATATGTACTATCTCACAAATTTTGTCTTCCACCAAATCCCTTATGAAATGAAATCTGATATCAATATGCTTACTTCGGCTGTGATTCACTGGATTTTTGCTGATGTTAATTGCACTAGTGTTGTCATAATGTACCACAAAAGTGTCTTTGAGAATACCATAATCCAGTAGCATTTGCCTCATCCATATGAGTTGAGTACAACAATGAGCAGCCGCAATATACTCTGCCTCAGCTGTAGAAAGTGCCACCACACTTTGTTTCTTAGAATACCAGCTCACAAGGTTATTACCAACATAAAAACATCCTCCAGTGGTCGATTTTCTGTCATCCAAACTCCCAGCCCAATCAGAGTCAGTATAGCCTGTAAGTTCGTTGTCAGCACATCTTGAATACCACAAACCCAACTTCTGTGTGCCTTTAATGTACCTCAATATTCTCTTAACAGCTTTCAAATGTGACTCTTTTGGAGCAGACTGAAATCGAGCACATAATCCAACACTGAAACTAATATCAGGTCTACTTGCAGTTAGATACAAGAGACTACCAATCATACTCCTATAGAGTTTCTGATCAACTGGAGTGCCAGATTCATCTTTAGACATCTTCTCATGTTGTCCCAATGGAGTCCTCAACACCTTACTGTCCTCCATTTTAAACTTCTTGAGCATGTTCCCAACATACTTTTCTTGATTCAAGAATATACCCTTCTCAGATTGCTTGACTTGAAGTCCAAGGAAATATGTAAGTTCGCCCATCATGCTCATCTCAAACTCAGTTTGCATAGAGTGAACAAACTCATCTCTTAAAGCTTCTGAAGTGGATCCAAATACAATATCGTCTACATAAATCTGAGCCACAAGTAGATGGTTGTGTTTCCGTTGTACAAACAACGTCTTGTCGACTGTTCCTCTTGTGTACCCCTTCTTTAAAAGATAAGAAGACAATCTCTCGTACCAAGCACGTGGTGCTTGCTTAAGACCATATAAAGCCCTTTTCACTCTGTAGACATGATTTGGAAAGTCTGGACTCTCAAATCCAACTGGCTGAGACACATAGATTTCCTCCTTGATTGTTCCATTAAGAAAGGCAGTCTTAATGTCCATCTGAAATAATTTGAATCCGAGAGAACATGCCACGGCCAATAATAAGCGAACAGCTTCAATCCTTGCAACAGGTGCAAAAGTCTCTTCATAATCTAGCCCTTCGATTTGAGTAAATCCCTGAGCTACCAAACGAGCTTTGTTTCTGACAACTACTCCCTTCTCATCAGTCTTGTTTCTGAACACCCATTTTGTTCCAATGATATTAGTGTCTGGAGGTTGTGGTACCAACTCCCACACATCATTTCTCTTGAATTGCAGCAATTCATCTTGCATGGTGGCTATCGACAATTCATCTTTTAAAGCTTCCATAGCATTCTTAGGTTCAACTTGAGAGACAAAACAGCTCATAACATAAAAAGAAAGACTTGCCAGTTCAGTGTAGTCAATTTGTTGTTGTTGTTGACTCCTAGTCTGTCTTGGTGCTTTAGGATCACCAATGATATCATCTTGTGAATGATGCTTAAAGACCCTTGGTCCTTCCTTAGGTCCTCTTCTCCTAGGAGCATCAGGTTGCACAGGTGGTTGTACCTCAGGTGTATCATCGTCAGATACTACAACAGGTTCAGTGGCAGATATGTCTGGTTGAACGTGTTGTTGTGGCTGAGTAGTACACGCAGTGTCATCATCATCATGATTTTGAGGTCTCACCACAGGCATAACATCATCATCATCTCTCATAACAACTGGTCTATCATCAAAGACAACATTCATAGACTCGATAACTTTCTTTGTTCTGTTGTTATAAATCATGTAAGCTCTTGAATTGGTAGAATAACCCAAAAAGATCCCTTCATCAGACTTTGAGTCAAATTTTCCAAGAGGCATCCGATCATTCAGCACGTAGCAAGTAGTTCCAAACACATGAAAGTAAGATACATTTGGAGTTCTCCCTCTCCAGATCTCATAGGGTGTGTTCTTTGTATGAGGTCTAAAGAACACCCTATTAATGATATAGCAAGCTGTATGAACCGATTCAGCCCAAAATTCCTTCTTCAATGTGCTAGCATGCAACATAGATCTGGCCATCTCTTGTAGAGTTCTGTTCTTACGCTCTACAACCCCATTCTGCTGTGGAGTCTTTGGGGATGAGAATTCATGAGAAATTCCATGGTTGTGGCAGTGTTGTTCAAACAACCTATTCTCAAACTCCTTTCCATGATCGGTTCTGATGCGAGCAATCTTAGAATCTTTCTCGGCCATAAGCTTCAAAGCAAGCTTCTCATAGACAGCAAATGTTTCATCCTTAGTTTTCAGAAAATCTACCCATGTGTATCTTGAGTAATCATCTACGCACACAAAGATGTATCTCTTCCCACTAAGACTTGGAACTTCGGTTGGCCCCATTAAGTCCATATGTAATAATTCCAAGCATCTTGTAGTTTGGACTTGATCAGTAAGTTTGTGTGAAGCATGAATCTGCTTGCCCTTCGCACAATCTCCACAAACAATATTCTTCACAACAGGTAATTTCGGCATCCCACGCACAACACCAGAATTACTGATTCTAACAAGAGACTTATAATTCATATGACCACACTTCCTGTGCCAAAGCTGCATTTCATCCATATGTGTAGACATAGCCAAGCTAGATCTATCTTTTAGCGTGTAGCAGTTGTTCTTGGATCTACCACCCATCATAACACATTTCTTTCCCTCATTCAAGACTTTGCATGACTCTTTTGTGAACCCCACAAAGTGATCATCATCACAAAGTTGGCTAATTGAAATAAGATTGGTAGTAAGCCCAGAGACATAATATACCTTGGAGAGTATAGACAGATTTTCATCTTGAAGTGTTCCATAGCCAGAAATCCTCTTCCTCACTCCATCACCAAAGATAACTTCACCACAGTCTTCTCTAATGAATGTCTTGAATAGCTTCTTATTCCCAGTCATGTGGCTTGAGCAACCACTATCAAAGTACCACTTCTTGCTGGATGACAATGCTTTCTGAAGTGAAAGAATCACCAAACATTTAGCTCGAATTTTCTTAGGCATCCATTCCCTTTTAAACTTGATACGTTTCTGTAGTTCCTCTGTAGGCCACACAATGGGTTTACCACGTAATATATCTCGAACCAATATATTGCAGGTGTCAACATTGTGTCCAGGAAATTTGCAGTATTCACAACAACGTTGAACTTTAACCGGGCAGTCATCAACATCCATATTTAGACCACTGTTATCAACAACCTTCTTGACAGGAGCAGCATGTAACATGCCACCTTTCACAAATTTCCTTGTTGGGGTAGACGTAGAAGCTTTTCCTTTATGATAGCCAATTCCAGTAAGATCTGTAGATGCTTTCCCATTGCATATCATCTCATCTAACTTCTCCTTATTCTTCATCATGGCATCATAATGATTGACTTTAGTTAACAACTCAAGATTAATAGACATGAGAGCTTTATTTTCTTCTTCTAGACTCACTAAAGAGCTTGTAAGATCAGCTAATTCACTTTTTAATTTCTGAATTTCTTCATCTTTAACTTCACAAGCAGCATTGAGATCATCAACTTTAACCAAAAGTTTTTTATTCTCACCAAGTGCACACTTGTGATCCTCCTTTAGCTCAGCAAAGGCTTCTGCCAGCTCATCAAATTCCAGATCTTCTCCTTCTTCTTGGTCCTCATCAGAGGTGGATGAGTTTGAAGCATTATCCTCACCATGAGCAGTAAAAGCAATCTCACCATCTTCTGACTCTCCTTCACTATGTTGTGCCTCTGATGTGTCACTGACCTCATCATCACTGAGAGTTGCATTTAGTGCTTTTCTTTCTCTCCTTTTAGCAGTGGGACATTCTGACTTCTTGTGCCCAACACCTCCACAATCATAACTAGAGTTCCCTAAATGATTCCGGTAGATCAGAAAGAACAATTTTCCTGGTCTTTTTCTGTTCATTGCTTGAGGAACTGCTTTTGTAGGGTTGTTTCTCTGTTGTGCGTTCCTTGCCCTTACCACGATCAAATTTGCCTTTACCAAAAGACTTAGCTCTTTTGTTCTGCAAGATTCTGGACAGCTTCTTAGACAAATAAGCTTTCTCTTCTTCAGAAATACCATCACCTTCTTCTACTTTGAATGCAAGTGCCTTGGATTGGATTTCCTTCTTCTCTAAGTGGATCATCTCATAAGTTCTCAGAATACCAATAAGATTATCAAGTGACATGGTCTTAGTCTTGTCCATTTCTTCAAGAGCAGAAATCTTAGACGAATATTTCTCAGAGACAGTTCGAAGCATTTTCCTCACAAGAATGTTGTTATCATACTTTAATCCAAGGAGGTGTGCTTGATTAACCAGATCCTTGAATCTTTCAGCATAGGAAGTAATGCTTTCATCATCTTGCATCTCCATTCTGTCAAAGGCAGATTCAATACGTTGTAGCTTGGTAGAGCGCACATCATCAGATCCTTCATGTGCATTAGAGAGAGAAGTCCAGGCTTCATAAGCGGTAGAGCATGTCGAGATCATCTTATATTGTCCTTCATCGACAGCACTAAATAGCATTAAGAGCAGATGCATTTCCTTGAAAAATAGCTTTCTCCTTAACAGATTATTCCTCATATGGTGTAGCCTCATAGGTGACAATAGCTTGCTCACCAGCTCCAGCTCTGATTTCCTTCACTGGTTCCTTATACTCAGTCAGCACAGCTTTCCATGATTCTGGACCAAGAGATTTTAGAAAGATCAGCATCCTATTCTTCCAATAGCAATAGTTTGAGCCATCAAACAGGGGAGGCCTTGTAGTAGAGAATCCTTCACGATTCATCCTTAAAGATCGAGTTCAAAAAATACCAGAAAGAACTCCCGCTCTGATACCAATTGACAGGTCCCGATAGAAGAACACTGTAAAACTGCGTTGTGCCCACAACTTGCACACAACTGAAAACAGATAGCAAGGCCAAAAAACAGATTGCAGAATAAACAAAATAACACAAGTATTTGTTTACCCAGTTCGGATCATCCGATCCTACATCTGGGGGATCCCAATCCAGGCATATTCACTATCAACCAAGGAAAAACAGGTAAACCCATCTGTTTACATAGAAACTTCTTCAACCCTTCCACACTAGGACTCCCGATTTGTCACCTAGACCGACTCCAGGAGGGAACAGAGTATAGCACCTATACCAGACACTAAACCTGCTGAAATTACCCTTCAATCCCAATGCTAGGCTAAGCAAGCTTCTACCCTTGTGATAGCTACTCCCAAATTAAGCTCAAAAACACTCAACAATCAATGAACATAGCTCTAAGCATTTCCAAAAGATAAAACTTGCAAAGTAAAGAAATGCTAGCTAAGATCTAATAACTATCTCTACCAAGAACAAGAAAAGGTTACCCCTTGCTGAGAAAAATAGCTTGATAGAGATACTCATGAAGAACCTCATGTTCTTCCCATTGATCCGTAGCCCTCAATCTCTCAAGATGTTTTCTGTGTAATACTCAAAATGTTACAGCCACCAAATGATTGAGGCAGTACCCTAAAAACGCGGAGGGCACGGATATCCAGGCCCATGGGCTGGGGAAAAAGCCCTAGACAGCTGTCACTCCAACAGCTTTTGTCTTTTCTGCTCCAGGGGATATATCATGAACTGGGTTGTGTTCACATCCCTCACACAACGATCATCTGCACAAGAGTTTTGAGCACAAAAACCCAACAAAAGTAATCAACTGAAAAAAGAAATTTCGTGGAAAATCTCACTTGATATATGTGATCCCCGTACAAAACAATGTGAATTATAAGTTCAAAGAATTGTGCATTTGCAAAGGATTGCAAATCAATTGCCTGATGCCTTCAATGATGCTGCAAGAGTAACAAAATCTTACATTGAAGCAGCAAATGCACCGGCCAAAATAAATATACCTGAAGGGAAAATTCCAAGTGCTAATGAATCTAATCCACGACAAAAGCGTGGTAGACCATTGGGTTCCAAAGATAAAAATCCACGAAAGAAAAGAATTATGCAAGTGGATGAAGAAAAACCTGAAGAGATAACAAATTTAACTTTTAAAGAAGTTGATGCTGAAAATGCTAATCCAGAAGAAAGTGAAACTATTGAAACTGCTTTCAATTATATCACTTCTGGAAGATATTGGAACCGAAAAGAAATCAAAGTTGATCAAGCATTTGCATATAATGTAGCACTTGAGATGATGAAAGATGACGATGATCCTGAATCAAAATCAGTTGATGAATGTCGGCAAAGGGATGATTGGCTAAAATGGAAAGATGCAATAAATCAGAATTGGATTCACTGAACAAAAGAAAAGTATTCGGCTCAATAGTCCAAACACCTGAAAATATAAAACCAGTTGGCTACAGATGGGTGTTTGTGAGAAAAAGAAATGAAAATAATGAAATTGCAAGATACAAAGCAAGGCTTGTAGCCCAAAGATTTTCCCAAAGACCGGGAATTAATTTTGAGGAAACATATTCCCCGGTTATGGATGGAATAACTTTCAGGTATCTCATGAGCCTTGCAGTACGAGAAAAGCTCGAAATGAGGCTGATGGATGTTGTTACTGCTTACTTATATGGCTCATTGGAGAATGATATTTATATGAAAATACCTGAAGGGTTTAAATTGTATGAATCTTATAACTCAAAGCCTAGAGAAGTTTAATCTATCAAATTACAAAAATCACTTTACGGGCTCAAGCAATCGGGCCGAATGTGGTACAATCGCCTCAGCGAAAGTTTAATAAATGAAGGTTATATAAATGACCCTATATGCCCATGTATTTTTATAAAGAAAAATGGGTCAGAATTTGTAATCGTTGCAGTCTATGTTGACGATTTAAATTTAATTGGAACTCCTGAAGATCTAGAAAAGGCTGTTGAATATCTTAAAAAGGAGTTCGAAATAAAGGATTTTGGAAAAACAAAATTCTGCCTTGGCTTGCAAATTGAGCATTTGGATAAGGGTATTTTTGTTCATCAATCACCTTATACCCAAAAGGTATTGAAGCAATTTCGAATGGATTATGCTCATCCGTTAAGTAGTCCAATGGTCGTTCGGGCACTTGATCCTGCAAAGGATCCATTTAGGCCAAAGGAATATGATGAAGAACAACTTGGCCCAGAAGTGCCATATTTAAGTGCAATTGGCGCGTTAATGTATCTAGCAAATAGTACGCGACCTAATATCGCATTTGTTGTTAATTTACTCGCAAGATTTAGTTCTTGCCCTACTCAACGACATTGGAAAGGCATAAAGCACATCTTTCACTATCTCCAGGGAACAATTGACCTTGGGCTGTTTTACCCAAAATACTCTCGACATGAGTTAATTGGCTATGCCGATGCAGGTTATTTATCAGACCCACACAAAGCCAAATCTCAAACAGGCTATATTTTGGTGTGTGGTGAAACTGCTATCTCATGGAGATCTATGAAACAAACATTAACGGCTACTTCATCAAATCATGCTGAAATATTAACAATCCATGATGCTAGTCGAGAATGTGTTTGGTTGAGGTCAATGACTAATCATATATTGAAAAATTGTGGTTTGGTCACTGAACCAAAAATGCCCCCAACAATTTTATTTGTATATAATTCGGCTTGCATAGCCCAATTAAAAGAGGGTTATATAAAAGGAGATAGCACTAAACACATTTCACCAAAATTTTTCTATACCCATGATCTTCAAAAGAATTGTGAAATTGATGTACAGCCAATTCGATCAGATGAGAACTTAGCGGATCTATTGACCAAGGCATTGCCGACTGCAACATTCGAGAAGCTCGTGAAGAAAATTGGAATGCGGCGGCTTCGAGATATAAAGTGATGTCCAAATTAGGGGGAGAAATAAATACAAGAATATTGTACTCTTTTTCCTTCACTAGGATTTTTTTCCCACAGGGTTTTTCCCTAGTAAGGTTTTAACGAGGCATATTCCTTGTATAAAAACATCCACAAGGGGGAGTGTTACAATACACATCGACGTCAACACATCTCGAAGACATCATTACATCGACGTCGACATGGTATAGGTAGATATGTGGATGCTTAAATGGCCATGTATTTAATTACTATTATTAGAAGTTAATGGCGGTCTAATAGCCTATAAATGAGAAAGTGTATGTTCTCATATTACTAATATATTGTCTATCACTCCGTTTTCTTTATTTTTAAAAAGTTCTCACTTATATATTTACAACATTATTGCAATAATAACAATTGATTCGAATAATTATAGAATCCTAACTACTTTTTTTTATGAGCGAATTTTAACTACTTAACCAATATCTTTAGTTCGGATTTTATCAATACAAAAAGTTTGCTTCGACAGAAAAATTTTTAAATAAATAAAAAAAACAAAAAGAAAAAACCGACCAGGTAATGAACTAGGCCCCATTGTCCTTGAATAAAAGTAAAATAAAGGAAATACTTCCTCGGTTTTTTATTCTTAGCTATATTGGAAGTTTTACTACTGTTTATTGAACTACTTTGATTTCAATTTTTCTCAAAGTTATACAAGTTAAAATATAGCCAAGTGGGATCTTGTTAGATTCGTCTCGTCTTGTAATTTTTAGATATGAGACTTTAGAATTTTTACTTATACCGAACCTGAGTTATTAACGATTTAAAATATGAATTGGATTGCGTGCAATGTGGGTCAATAACAAATAAATCAAAACAGAGGAAGTATTAATTAGTGGGCCATACATATTATAGCCCCATACACTGAACGGGGCCCTATGTTAACGCACATAGTAGAGCACCTCCAACGGCACCACCAAATTGATGGAAAGCGCCAAATAGATGGCAGACCTTCTCCAGCAGCTAATGGCAGACGGGAAACGCATCGCTATTTTCTTTTTAGGTGAATAGTGTATCTCTAATTTGCCCGTGCTACTGTAGCCACCGCTATAATTCACTTTGTGCTCTTTTCTTTTTTTTTTTATAATTTTATTTTACTGAACCTTTGCAATTTTATTTGATTTGTGTTAACCCAAAAAATTAGGATCCATTGTGTTTCAGCCCAATAACCAATTAACCGTCCCAATTCATTAATTTACCCGAAGGGAGATGATCTCGGAGAGGCGGCATTCAGAAGTATCCCTAGGATCGCTGATGAGGTACCATGAAAGAAAAGAATATCGTGATGAGGTACCATGGAAGGAAAGAAAATCAGGATGAGATGCCATCCAAGGAAGGAAATCGCGACGAAGCACCACCAAAGTGAAGAAAATCACGGTGAACCGTTGAGGGAAGAGTTCATGGGCCTTGAGGAAACCCTAGGTTCCCCACCCCTATATAAGCTGAATGTGGCACCAAAGCAAGGGACCGGAATCCTTCTCAGAGAAGCCGCACTTTTCTTATTTTATAGCTTTCTGCAATTTTACTTTCTGTACTGCTTTTTTGTCTTCAATTCCTTAACAACTTTTTTTCAATTCCTGTATTTTCCTTTATGCAACTTTGTAATTCCTTCAACATTCATCAATCGAAGAGAGGTTCCGCTCCTCCAATATTTCACTGTTAGCAATTTGTAATAATTTTATGTATTGGGGAAGAAGTTTTTAGTTTTTATATGTATTTTCTCATTTTAAACTTCAAGTAATAATAATAAAATAAATGTTTGTTTTAATTATTAAGTAATTTTTCAAATTTTCAAAATTTATAGTTGTTCAAACTTCAAAGTATATTCAAAATTGTAACAAAATTTTACAATATTTAGTTGAATTATAAAAGCATTGCATTAATATAGAATTGAAATAGGGAATGGGGACTTGACCCAATGGTCATGTCCCGTGACATCCAACATTATGGTTGGGGGTTCAATTCTTATCTGGCCCCTATCCCCTCCCCATTATCACCCTTTGTAATTTGTGTGGTTTGAACTCCCAGCATGCCGAACTTGGGTTACGCGGCTCCTCCCGTGCCGATCTATGCCCCATCAAGTCCTTTGATGGCGACCAGCGCTACGCCGGGCTGTACGGCGGCCGGACCTAGCATGGCGCCACATCAGGCGGCACCTCATGTGCCGAACGTTCCAACCACACCCTATGTGGCGACGCCTATAAACCCTGGGTGAATGCCACCAACCCTAGGGGGGCAGGCTCCACAGCCATGTGGAGAGGCGGCAACACCGATCGCACCAGCCGCCATGCCTACTCTAGCCGCCATAGGAGGGCACGCACCACAACCATGCCGAGTGCCCGCGACACCTGTTGCTCAAGCAGTCGTGCCTCATCCAGCTGCCATCTATGCAGGTACCAGTGATCTCACCCGAGTTGTTCGCAGATATGACACAGCAACACTTTGGGATTCAGTTAAAGCCGATGGAGTGGCCCACCGACAGGAAGCCATATCCTGACTGGCTAGACACCATGCAGCCCACCCAAGAGGTTTCAAGATGCCCGAATTCACCACCTTTTCAAGGGATGATGGCAAGTCCACTGTAGAGCATGTTGGAAGGTTCACAGCTCAGTGCGGGGAAGCAGCGGCCAATGATTGGCTGAAATTAAGAATGTTCAGTTCGTCCCTCACCGGACCTGCCTTCGCATGGTTTGCTTCCTTGCGGCCTAGCCGAATTCAAAATTGGGCCGATCTCGAACGAGCATTGCATGATAGGTTCTACACTCCACTGTCACAGGTAAGCCATGCAGACCTTATGAAACTTTTGACAAATTTCATTAACACGAGTATTTTTCTAAAATATATCAGGCTTGGATTTATTCAATGAAGGAGTTATGATTTATGAAATGGGTTTAGGGATATATTAAGAGTGTCACTCTTTATTACTCAGGTGGGGTGCTTTAATTTCAAATGGCGCTGCAGTCCTCTCATGTCATGAAACTTTTGACAAGTCTCATGGTACAACCAGGATAGATTGACCTTCAGCCTGTCACACTGAGGGTCCCCGGCATATGTGCCATGATACTTCTCATGATTTCATGTCATGAGATTACCTACCATGAAACTTTCGGCAGATTCCCACTACATGAGTATTTTCTGGAAAATCACATTTTTTATTTACTCGTGTTAAGAAACTGTGCCCCCGAAAGCGCACGGAGTCAAAAATTGCAGTATTTATAGTAAGTACCGGATCGTTCACTGGAGGATGTGCGATGGAAGCAGGGCCCACGCCGTTTACTAAGATTTTCTACTCGGTTACTCGATTCAAGTTTGTGATTGACTATCAACTACTTGACAGGATTTAAATTAGATTATGAAAGCAATTAAAATAAAGCAGATAAAATTATTCTAGAAAGCGAATTAAATTTAATCTAAGAAAGCAATAAAATTATTCTAAGAAAGCGGTTAAAATTATCTAAGAAAGCAGATTTAAAATGAGACAGAAGAGACAGGAAGAAAAGAATAAAGATTGGACAAGATTCAGATGAAACACAATTAAACTTCCATTTTGTTACACAGATCTTAGCTTGGGATAATCCATCAGATAGCTAACCCTCATGCTCTCTTCACCATGTTCCCTTTAATGGACAGGTACTTACGATGAGAGTTTACATGCTCTTAAAACCTCAAATTCTAAGATACCACAGACTCATAACTCCCTTCACAGGCCTTGCAAAGTTATATTATTTATCTGTGGTGGACAAGCAACACCTGACAAACCATTAGTTGAAGTGTCAAGTACCACTATCATTCCCCCATGTCACACCCAAAGATTCTAATTAAGCCCTGAACTATCCCTTAACTATCAGTCCTAGTAGCAGATACACAACTCTCAATACAACCGAGTGACCTCTAACGAAAGCATTTAAAAGAAAGCGATAGAGAAAGCATTTAAAATCCTATCACTCGGAGGTTTTTAAAAGTCTGACCCTGGTAGTAAAAGAAAGCCCCCAGTCAGAATGACTGGGTGTGGATCAAGAATTCCCTATTCTCGGTGAACCGCTCGCAGTGTTCACTTCCCGTCGGGTGGTTATGAGACACAAACTAATGAAACGAACTAATAGATTAGTTCGTTCCGGATGCACTCACTCAGGACTCAAAAATAGGCATTGGCAGAGGAAGATAGCAGTTGAAAGAATACTCAACCCTACCTTAGAAAATAACCAAGGCCCGAATGTTGTTCCTCTAGTATTATCTGTCACACCTTATCGGAATCCAAGTGGAATCTGACCCAGTGCAATATTTAATACAAGATTTCCAACAAACAGCAATTTTGGAAAATAATAAATCTGAAAATCATTCCCTATCAGGTACTAGACTCTCAATTAAAACACAGATCCTTTCAGTCTAGGTGAGACCTAATCGCTGACTCTGCTTCTAATTTCCCAAAATCAACCCCCAGTCGGATATGAATTAGTCATAACTGTCGAATTTATCCCCTACTCAGATCCGGATTTTATAAAGGAATTTTTGTTGGAAATTTATTATGAAACATCTGATTTAAATCAAGACTTCTATGTCCAAGGGAAGGATCCCAAAATAATATTGACCACAATATCTACATAATAATATCATGCATAATTTTATAAAGAAGTGTAAAATTAAATAACCCAAAATATAAGGTGGGTTTAGACAGAAGTTGATACACAGAGATGAAATAACCGGAGATGAGAAGAATTTTGGCTAAAGAGAGTGCCAGAAATAACTAGGGTGATCTGGACTGCAAACATCTGCTATCCAGTTCCCAATTATTCCAGATGGAAAGATTTTTAGACAGAATGGAATTCCAAGTGACGGTGACCGCCGTCATTCAGCTCCCTTTTATCTGTGAATGGAAGAAAAACCCACATATTTTCTTGTTGTAATAATTCTCAAATAATGTTGGTCGACATCATTTAATAATACTACAACTTGAATTCAGGTTTTGAAATTAAGATAAAGAGAATAAAACTGTATCCGGATAGGAGTCAGCTGAGCAGCTATTATAATCCCGGATGGACGAACCGCCAAGGCTTCCACCGGCCACTATCCAGACCATGCAAAAATAACAATCTAATAATTAATATACAGACCACGAGCTAGTTATCCGTGTGGGAATACCCGCCAACATTAGTCTGTTATATCTCTTACTAGCTGTTTCACACAATACGGAAAAGACAAAATAAATAAAAGAAAATATTTTTGGGTCATCTTGCATGAGAGACATTGGTTTCTCATGCAAGGTATGGAAATGAATCCATAATTACTCTTTATGGTCTAAATAATCTCTCATTCCATAATTAATTAATTACAGTCCGGATTATATACTTAGATCATTAGAGTTTAATCATTTGTAGAAGAATCTTTTAATGGGAAATTGAACAAAGTTCTTTATATCAAATTAATCCTGGGTTGAGATCATTGGATTTCAACCTCAAAATATTAATATAAAGGTTCAATTAATTAATGGAGTGAGATGGAGAATAAAAATTTGGCAAAAAGGTGTCACTTTGTCGCGGAATAGAGTTTGTGTCGCGGAACCATGTTCCGCGACAAAGGTTTCGCGACAAAGGGGTGGGAAATAAGAGGAATGGATATTTTGAAAATTAGGGTTTGCTTTGTCGCTAAGCAAAAATTTTGTCGCGGAACATGGTTCCGCGACAAGGAGGTATAGCGACAAAGGGTTGAAAATTGGTAAGGACATAATTCCTGGTCGCAGAACAAGGATTTTGTCGCGATCCGTGGTTCCGCGACAAAGGTTCCGCGACAGAGTCCTCCCAGAATAAAATTACAAGTATTTGGGTCCTTGGTCTCTAATCGAGGATTTTGTCGCGGAACGTGGTTCCGCGACAAAGGTTGCATCGCGACCAAGGGGTTTCAAAATAATGGCAAGGCATAATTTTCTGTCTCGGAATAAGGTTTTGTCGCGGAACGTGGTTCCGCGACAAGGGTGCTCCGCGACAAAAGCCATGCAGACAAAATGCAAGAATTTGGTCCTTTGTCGCTAAACATGGGTTTTGTCGCGGAACGTGGTTCCGCGACAAAGTGTATGGCGACAAAGGGTTTAAAAAATTTATAAAAATTTTGGCAGCATAACCCCTTATACTGCATTACATGGGTGTGCGTTGTGATCCGTGGGATCACAACGGGAAAATTACATTGCAACCCGTGGGGTTACAATGTGATGCAATACAATATAGGAGATGCAATTTTTAAAATAAATATGCACAAACACTTAAATACTATCCCTCTTTAGATCCAATGCACTAGAAATAGAAAATAAAAAGTAACAATACTATCTAATACTAAAAAGAACAAGAGCAGTATAATAAAAACAAAAGAAAAGGCTAAAACTAGTACAAGAAGCAAAAATACAAACTAACTATGCTATCACTAAAAATAAAAATAAAATAAAATAAAACCTACATTAAATCTATCAAGGGTAAATATCAAGTGTTTATGCATTTTATTAAAATAAGGAAAGCAATAAAACCTAACTACAATACCAAAACATGGTTCAAAATATACCCATTAATTAAGTGTTTGAAACCCACAAACTACAAAATATAAAACTGGAGAAATAAAAGTGAACACTAGCTACACTAATTTATTACAAAGCATAAATTAAAGCTAAGCTAAAATCTACATCTACATTGCATAAAAATAAACTAAGCTACCTACTCTAACATGTTTTTGGAGAGCACAGTGGTGCCTCCAAGAACAGTGAAAATAAACTATAGTGTAGCTAGGTTACTGTTCAAGGGGGGTGGGAGGTTATATTTATAGAGAGTAGAATTAGCCCTAGGCCCATTAGGCCCATTGTGTCGCCAAACAGATTGCTGTGTCGGGGAACAAATTCTGCATCGCGACACACTTAAATTGGAGAATAAATCTTTGGAGTTTGTGATGCGAAGGGCCGGGAGCTCGAGTCCAGCAAGATGAGACAACAATTCTCCACCCAGCTGGACCTCAAGTCCATGGAGCTTGCAGGTAATAGAGCATGTGGGAAATATCAAATTGGAAGGGATGGTGTGTCACGTGAGGCTGCTTTTCTCTCTCGGTCGGGGAGCTGTGTCGCGGTCGCGGTACATTTTGTCGCGGAACCATGTTCCGCGACAAAATTATGTGTCTTGATTCTCCTCTCACAGTCTCGGAATAATTTTTGGTCGCGGAGCATTTTTTTGGTCGCGGAGCATTTTGTCGCGATGTACTGCTCCGCGACAAAGGGTTGGTTTTCTCCCTCTCTCTTCTCTCATTTCATTTCTTTCCCTCTTTCCTCTCTCTATTCTTCTCTTCCATTTTCTCTGTCTCTCTCGTTCTTCCTCCTGCTTCCTTATTCTTCTTTCTCACTTTTCTAATCTCTTTCCTTCTTCTCCTCCATTTCTGTTCGTCCCTCTTCCTTCATTCTTCTTTTATTTTTCTTCTTCAATCCTTCCTTTTCCTATCTCTTCCAGTTTCGAATTTGAGTGTTGGAAATAAGTTGGAGATTTTGAAATTGGAGTTAGGGGGTTTCCTTAGTCGGAGAAGGGAGGCAGCGGCGGCGGAATCTGGAGATGGTGGCCGGAGGGATGGCCGCGGCGGCAGGAGAGCTTGGACGGAGAGCTCTCGCCAGAGGCAGGGCTGTTTGGTGGCGCGGCGGCTGAGGAGGCGTCCGAACTGGGGTTGCAGAAGGGCGGAGTTGGGTTTCTGGAGTTGGAATTTGGGGATGGGGACTGTGGTTGGCGAAAGAGACGGTGGTTGTGGTGGAATCGGAGGAAATGAGGGTGGTGGATGCGGCGGCAGCCGTGGGTGAAGAGGAGGAGGGGCGATGGAAGTCGGAGGTGGTGCTTGGGAGATGAGGAAAAATAATTTTGGGGGTTTTGTTGGCCGGAGATGGGTTGGAGAGGGTGAAGGAAATGGTGGGGGCTGTCGGGGTTGTGGCCGGAGCGGCGGGCGCTGGCGGCCGAGGATGGTGTGGTGGTGGAGACAGGATGGAAATGGGGGAAATGATGGCGGCGGAACTGGAAACTTAGGGTCGGAAATGGTGGAAGGGACTCGCCGGAATCTTGCCGGAGTGGTGGCGGCGCCGGCGGCGGCTAGGGTTAGGGTTAGGGTTGGATGGATGGAGGTTTGGGCTTTGGTTTTCGTATTGGATTGGGCTTAGGCTTAAGGAGATTGGGCCTAAATGTTTGGGCTGAATCCCTTTTTGTTGGGCCAAATTCCTATTGGACTGGACTTCAACTATTGGACTTAATTAAATCAAATCTCCTGCAATTAATTTAAATAAAAAGTGATTAGTGACCAATAAAATTCTAATTAAAACAGAAAATGGAAATAAAGATAACCATAAGAATTAAATAAATATATACATCAAAATGTAATAATATAAATATAATATTTATTCCACTTGATTATTTGGTTTGTATTCTATTTAATGAATCCGAGTTTCACCGAATAGACAACACTGAACCAAAATTAATCAAGTGTATGGTTTTTAATATTTTTATCATGTTTTTGGGTTTTTTAATACAAATTTAATAAAAATAACAATATTTTTGTATTTTTCAATACCAGTTTATTATTTATACAAACTTGCAAATATCTGTCAAATTCAACTGCTTTCTTATTTAAATAAGACCGGAATGCGATCAAATGCTCATGTTTAGACACGGAAATAGATTGAAAATAATGGTCAATATTGGCCATTATCAACATCCTCACATTTAATACTGATCGTCCCCGAGCATTCAGAGTCAGTGCTCCTAAGAGCATAGACGCTGCATATTCAATCTATTTTCGTGGTTTCAAAAATATCATTCTTTTTATATTGGGATAAGACAATCAAAAACTACAAGTATTAAATTCTCTTGATTGCAGTGTTTAATGAAATGATATTTCTCACTTAATCAGGCCTACAAATCAGTCATTATTGATAATTCTTCATGAACATCATGTTTAGAAAAATTCATTGATTTAATTATAGAATTAAAGCATGACATGAACATAAAAATCAAATCAGAGCCTTACATATAGCATAAGCGGAAATTTCACTCACTCTCAAATTTGGGTTTCATCACGAACGCTCATAATCAAATTTAATTAAATTATCTCATAAGCTTGCAATTGGACCCACTCGCCACCGGCTCATTTCTTCAAATCGAGATCATGAGGTCTTATTCAAGGGTTGTAATGGGGCTTACGGTTGTAACTTTTGGTAGGGAAGGGAATTATTGGGCTAAGAAGTGGCAAGAATTAATTTTATCGTAACTTGGCATATTTATTTAAAATTTATGATCATCAATATTTTTCTTTCTTTCTTTTGCTTTTCTTTTCATATTGCATGACATTAGACTATGTCTAATTTGCTTTGTCATTTGCAATTTATTTGTGTTGAATTGAATTGAATTCAACATTTTTCTTTTTTTTTTTTTTTGAATCGGTTTATTGAATACCGATTTGATGAATTTGATGATCATAAATTGTAATGCCTTGATAAAGTTTCATTCTTGCACACTTGGATTTTAATTTTTTTTTTTTAAATTTAAGTTTTTTTTTTTTGTCTTTTTAGAAGGCTAAGGAATAATATAGAGGGCTTCAAAGAAAAATTAGGCTTAAGGCTCAAAGTGGTTAATCCTAAAGGGAAAATATTTTTGGGTTTGGATTTCAAAAGAAGGCCAAAATTTTGGTTTTCTAGGTGTCTCGATCATATTCTCGATTTTTGGAATATGGCATGGTCTTGAATCGGTCCCAATCGCAAGTTCTAGTTTCCTTTAATCAAAATGATTTTCACACATCAAAGAAAAGAATGAGTAAAAATTGACTCATGGCTCAAATCTCACATGGTATGGTTTATTCATGTCATACAATATTCTTAAATTTAATCTTTGAAAAATTCTTACAATTTATTCAATTAAATTCTCAACATGAAGACTCATTGCCCAACAAGATGATGATATCATTAAATTTTTATAGCTCAAAACCTCAAAAATTCATATCATGCATGTCTTCAATTATATTATCCCAATTTAAAAGTTTGAAAATTTAATCATAAACCAAAATCAAATATGTGAATTCTTGACAGATTTATGCATGTTTTATGCTGGGTTTAAATATAAAATAATGAAAACAAGCAAAAAGAAAAATAACACACTTCTTTTTTTTTTTTTTAAGTGAAGAATCAACATCCTCACATTTTGAGCCTTGCTCGAAATGTGAGTAAATCAATTCCTACTTAAACAAATTATCAAAATCAAAATAAAATAAGAGAGGAGGGAGGGAGGGGGAAAATGTTACATAAAAGATAGAAAAATAATTCCGATAGCCTTTTTCGTCAAACCAATTAAATGTTCGACGATTTTGGCTATGTGTGATCGTTTGGTTCGTCGAACAAGGCGATTGTTCGATGCCCAATACTTAAGAAAAATTCTGATTTTCATCAAAATTGTTCAATCACATTTTTGGATTTTATAAAATAAAATTTAATCTACTTGCAAAAATTAGGTTGGATTAATTCTGTTCTTATAGAAATTATTCCGGATTTTAAATTGCTTTAAATTCCACGAATACTTTCAATTAATCACAGAATCGATCCAACCGGGAACCTGTTTTGCAGCTTTAATTTTCTTTTTGGTGGTCCCACAAATTCCTGCAAAGCAAACATAGAAGAAGTTATCAGGTTTTCTCAAAAAATATCAACATCCTCACATTTAGAGTCTTAGTACTCTAAATGTGATTCAATTGACTAACACCCAAATTATTTAATAATATGCACAAGAGATATAAATATAAATATAGATATATGTATACATATAATTTTGACTTGCAGAAATTTAGGTTGGATTAATTCTGTGCTTGTGAAAATTATTCCGGATTTTATATTTCTTTAAATTCCGGATATAATCTTCGATTAATTACAGAACTAATCCAACCGGGAACCTCTTTAGATGCTCAGTCGGGACAGGGGCGACGGAAAGTGAGATGATGGTCGTGGCTTGTCCGATGGTGGTGAGCAATTGGTAGTCCGAAGATCTGCTGCTCCATTTGTTGTTTCACCAGTGATGAGGGTTTCCTCAGCGCAGTGGTGGTGTTGAGGTGGATGAGCGATGGAGCAGTGGTGGAGCTTCGTGGTCCGGATGTGGTGGAGATGACAAACACGTGAGTCTCACGTGTTGTGCAATTTACAATTGCAAATTAGTGTAGCCCCAATGCTACACTTCTCCATTTTTCTTTGATTTTTCGTTTAATTAACCTCGATTTTACAATTGGAGAAGTGTAAAATTAAACGAAAGATCAAAGTAGTGTAGCCCAAATGCTACACTTCCACATTTAACTCCTTACACCATTTTCGGTGGCTCCATGATTCCTGCAAGCAAAAATACCAAATTGGTTAGGTTTTCCCCTCAAATCAACATCCTCACATTTAGAGTCTTAGTACTCTAAATGTTTAATTGATTTGAGGGTACTTCTCTGTTCCGAAATATATACACTAAACTAACACTAAACTAACTATGAGTAATCAGGAGTGTAATTCTCTTAATAAACGACGCTGCATCCTCCCCGGCAACGGCGCCATGAAACTTTTGACAAATTTCATTAACACGAGTATTTTTCTAAAATATATCAGGCTTGGATTTATTCAATGAAGGAGTTATGATTTATGGAATGGGTTTAGGGATATATTAAGAGTGTCACTCTTTATTACTCAGGTGGGGTGCTTTAATTTCAAATGGCGCTGCAGTCCTCTCATGTCATGAAACTTTTGACAAGTCTCATGGTACAACCAGGATAGATTGACCTTCAGCCTGTCACACTGAGGGTCCCCGGCATATGTGCCATGATACTTCTCATGATTTCATGTCATGAGATTACCTACCATGAAACTTTCGGCAGATTCCCACTACATGAGTATTTTCTGGAAAATCACATTTTTTATTTACTCGTGTTAAGAAACTGTGCCCCCGAAAGCGCACGGAGTCAAAAATTGCAGTATTTATAGTAAGTACCGGATCGTTCACTGGAGGATGTGCGATGGAAGCAGGGCCCACGCCGTTTACTAAGATTTTCCACTCGGTTACTCGATTCAAGTTTGTGATTGACTATCAACTACTTGACAGGATTTAAATTAGATTATGAAAGCAATTAAAATAAAGCAGATAAAATTATTCTAGAAAGCGAATTAAATTTAATCTAAGAAAGCAATAAAATTATTCTAAGAAAGCGGTTAAAATTATCTAAGAAAGCAGATTTAAAATGAGACAGAAGAGACAGGAAGAAAAGAATAAAGATTAGACAAGATTCAGATGAAACACAATTAAACTTCCATTTTGTTACACAGATCTTACCTTGGGATAATCCATCAGATAGCTAACCCTCATGCTCTCTTCACCATGTTCCCTTTAATGGACAGGTACTTACGATGAGAGTTTACATGCTCTTAAAACCTCAAATTCTAAGATACCACAGACTCATAACTCCCTTCACAGGCCTTGCAAAGTTATATTATTTATCTGTGGTGGACAAGCAACACCTGACAAACCATTAGTTGAAGTGTCAAGTACCACTATCATTCCCCCATGTCACACCCAAAGATTCTAATTAAGTCCTGAACTATCCCTTAACTATCAGTCCTAGTAGCAGATACACAACTCTCAATACAACCGAGTGACCTCTAACGAAAGCATTTAAAAGAAAGCGATAGAGAAAGCATTTAAAATCCTATCACTCGGAGGTTTTTAAAAGTCTGACCCTGGTAGTAAAAGAAAGCCCCCAATCAGAATGACTGGGTGTGGATCAAGAATTCCCTATTCTCGGTGAACCGCTCGCAGTGTTCACTTCCCGTCGGGTGGTTATGAGACACAAACTAATGAAACGAACTAATAGATTAGTTCGTTCCGGATGCACTCACTCAGGACTCAAAAATAGGCATTGGCAGAGGAAGATAGCAGTTGAAAGAATACTCAACCCTACCTTAGAAAATAACCAAGGCCCGAATGTTGTTCCTCTAGTATTATCTGTCACACCTTATCGGAATCCAAGTGGAATCTGACCCAGTGCAATATTTAATACAAGATTTCCAACAAACAGCAATTTTGGAAAATAATAAATCTGAAAATCATTCCCTATCAGGTCCTAGACTCTCAATTAAAACACAGATCCTTTCAGTCTAGGTGAGACCTAATCGCTGACTCTGCTTCTAATTTCCCAAAATCAACCCCCAGTCGGATATGAATTAGTCATAACTGTCGAATTTATCCCTTACTCAGATCCGGATTTTATAAAGGAATTTTTGTTGGAAATTTATTATGAAACATCTGATTTAAATCAAGACTTCTATGTCCAAGGGAAGGATCCCAAAATAATATTGACCACAATATCTACATAATAATATCATGCATAATTTTATAAAGAAGTGTAAAATTAAATAACCCAAAATATAAGGTGGGTTTAGACAGAAGTTGATACACAGAGATGAAATAGCCGGAGATGAGAAGAATTTTGGCTAAAGAGAGTGCCAGAAATAACTAGGGTGATCTGGACTGCAAATATCTGCTATCCAGTTCCCAATTATTCCAGATGGAAAGATTTTTAGACAGAATGGAATTCCAAGTGACGGTGACCGCTGTCATTCAGCTCCCTTTTATCTGTGAATGGAAGAAAAACCCACATATTTTCTTGTTGTAATAATTCTCAAATAATGTTGGTCGACATCATTTAATAATACTACAACTTGAATTCAGGTTTTGAAATTAAGATAAAGAGAATAAAACTGTATCCGGATAGGAGTCAGCTGAGCAGCTATTATAATCCCGGATGGACGAACCGCCAAGGCTTCCACCGGCCACTATCCTGACCATGCAAAAATAACAATCTAATAATTAATATACAGACCACGAGCTAGTTATCCGTGTGGGAATACCCGCCAACATTAGTCTGTTATATCTCTTACTAGTTGTTTCACACAACACGGAAAAGACAAAATAAATAAAAGAAAATATTTTTGGGTCATCTTGCATGAGAGACATTGGTTTCTCATGCAAGGTATGGAAATGAATCCATAATTACTCTTTATGGTCTAAATAATCTCTCATTCCATAATTAATTAATTACAGTCCGGATTATATACTTAGATCATTAGATTTTAATCATTTGTAGAAGAATCTTTTAATGGGAAATTGAACAAAGTTCTTTATATCAAATTAATCCTGGGTTGAGATCATTGGATTTCAACCTCAAAATATTAATATAAAGGTTCAATTAATTAATGGAGTGAGATGGAGAATAAAAATTTGGCAAAAAGGTGCCACTTTGTCGCGGAATAGAGTTTGTGTCGTGGAACCATGTTCCGCGACAAAGGTTTCGCGACAAAGGGGTGGGAAATAAGAGGAATGGATATTTTGAAAATTAGGGTTTGCTTTGTCGCTAAGCAAAAATTTTGTCGCGGAACATGGTTCCGCGACAAGGAGGTATAGCGACAAAGGGTTGAAAATTGGTAAGGACATAATTCCTGGTCGCAGAACAAGGATTTTGTCGCGATCCGTGGTTCCGCGACAAAGGTTCCGCGACAGAGTCCTCCCAGAATAAAATTACAAGTATTTGGGTCCTTGGTCTCTAATCGAGGATTTTGTCGCGGAACGTGGTTCCGCGACAAAGGTTGCATCGCGACCAAGGGGTTTCAAAATAATGGCAAGGCATAATTTTCTGTCTCGGAATAAGGTTTTGTCGCGGAACGTGGTTCCGCGACAAGGGTGCTCCGCGACAAAAGCCATGCAGACAAAATGCAAGAATTTGGTCCTTTGTCGCTAAACATGGGTTTTGTCGCGGAACGTGGTTCCGCGACAAAGTGTATGGCGACAAAGGGTTTAAAAAATTTATAAAAATTTTGGCAGCATAACCCCTTATATTGCATTACATGGGTGTGCGTTGTGATCCGTGGGATCACAACGGGAAAATTACATTGCAACCCGTGGGGTTACAATGTGATGCAATACAATATAGGAGATGCAATTTTTAAAATAAATATGCACAAACACTTAAATACTATCCCTCTTTAGATCCAATGCACTAGAAATAGAAAATAAAAAGTAACAATACTACCTAATACTAAAAAGAACAAGAGCAGTATAATAAAAACAAAAGAAAAGGCTAAAACTAGTACAAGAAGCAAAAATACAAACTAACTATGCTATCACTAAAAATAAAAATAAAATAAAATAAAACCTACATTAAATCTATCAAGGGTAAATATCAAGTGTTTATGCATTTTATTAAAATAAGGAAAGCAATAAAACCTAACTACAATACCAAAACATGGTTCAAAATACACCCATTAATTAAGTGTTTGAAACCCACAAACTACAAAATATAAAACTGGAAAAATAAAAGTGAACACTAGCTACACTAATTTATTACAAAGCATAAATTAAAGCTAAGCTAAAATCTACATCTACATTGCATAAAAATAAACTAAGCTACCTACTCTAACATGTTTTTGGAGAGCACAGTGGTGCCTCCAAGAACAGTGAAAATAAACTATAGTGTAGCTAGGTTACTGTTCAAGGCGGGTGGGAGGTTATATTTATAGAGAGTAGAATTAGCCCTAGGCCCATTAGGCCCATTGTGTCGCCAAACAGATTGCTGTGTCGGGGAACAAATTCTGCATCGCGACACACTTAAATTGGAGAATAAATCTTTGGAGTTTGTGATGCGAATGGCCGGGAGCTCGAGTCCAGCAAGATGAGACAACAATTCTCCACCCAGCTGGACCTCAAGTCCATGGAGCTTGCAGGTAATAGAGCATGTGGGAAATATCAAATTGGAAGGGATGGTGTGTCACGTGAGGCTGCTTTTCTCTCTCGGTCGGGGAGTTGTGTCGCGGTCGCGGTACATTTTGTCGCGGAACCATGTTCCGCGACAAAATTATGTGTCTTGATTCTCCTCTCACAGTCTCGGAATAATTTTTGGTCGCGGAGCATTTTTTTGGTCGCGGAGCATTTTGTCGCGATGTACTGCTCCGCGACAAAGGGTTGGTTTTCTCCCTCTCTCTTCTCTCATTTCATTTCTTTCCCTCTTTCCTCTCTCTATTCTTCTCTTCCATTTTCTCTGTCTCTCTCGTTCTTCCTCCTGCTTCCTTCTTCTTCTTTCTCTGTTTTCTAATCTCTTTCCTTTCTTCTCCTCCATTTCTGTTCGTCCCTCTTCCTTCATTCTTCTTTTATTTTTCTTCTTCAATCCTTCCTTTTCCTATCTCTTCCAGTTTCGAATTTGAGTGTTGGAAATAAGTTGGAGATTTTGAAATTGGAGTTAGGGGGTTTCCTTAGTCGGAGAAGGGAGGCAGCGGCGGCGGAATCTGGAGATGGTGGCCGGAGGGATGGCCGCGGCGGCAGGAGAGCTTGGACGGAGATCTCTCGCCGGAGGCAGGGCTGTTTGGTGGCGCGGCGGCTGAGGAGGCGTCCGAACTGGGGTTGCAGAAGGGCGGAGTTGGGTTTCTGGAGTTGGAATTTGGGGATGGGGACTGTGGTTGGCGAAAGAGACGGTGGTTGTGGTGGAATCGGAGGAAATGAGGGTGGTGGATGCGGCGGCAGCCGTGGGTGAAGAGGAGGAGGGGCGATGGAAATCGGAGGTGGTGCTTGGGAGATGAGGAAAAATAATTTTGGGGGTTTTGTTGGCCGGAGATGGGTTGGAGAGGGTGAAGGAAATGGTGGGGGCTGTCGGGGTTGTGGCCGGAGCGGCGGGCGCTGGCGGCCGAGGATGGTGTGGTGGTGGAGACAGGATGGAAATGGGGGAAATGATGGCGGCGGAACTGGAAACTTGGGGTCGGAAATGGTGGAAGGGACTCGCCGGAATCTTGCCGGAGTGGTGGCGGCGCCGGCGGCGGCTAGGGTTAGGGTTAGGGTTGGATGGATGGAGGTTTGGGCTTTGGTTTTGGTATTGGATTGGGCTTAGGCTTAAGAAGATTGGGCCTAAATGTTTGGGCTGAATCCCTTTTTGTTGGGCCAAATTCCTATTGGACTGGACTTCAACTATTGGACTTAATTAAATCAAATCTCCTGCAATTAATTTAAATAAAAAGTGATTAGTGACCAATAAAATTCTAATTAAAACAGAAAATGGAAATAAAGATAAACATAAGAATTAAATAAATATATACATAAAAATGTAATAATATAAATATAATATTATTCCACTTGATTATTTGGTTTGTATTCTATTTAATGAATCCGAGTTTCACCGAATAGACAACACTGAACCAAAATTAATCAAGTGTATGGTTTTTAATATTTTTATCATGTTTTTGGGTTTTTTAATACAAATTTAATAAAAATAACAATATTTTTGTATTTTTCAATACCAGTTTATTATTTATACAAACTTGCAAATATCTGTCAAATTCAACTGCTTTCTTATTTAAATAAGACCGGAATGCGATCAAATGCCCATGTTTAGACACGGAAATAGATTGAAAATAATGGTCAATTTTGGCCATTATCACCTTACTAATGCCAAACAGTACGCCGATGAGCCGGCGAGTACTTTTATGAATAGATTACAGCGGCTTAAAGGCCGGTGCTCCATAGCAATCCCGGATAGGGAAATAACCAATATAGCAGTGGCTAATATGTTGCCAAGACTAAAGGACCATTTAATTGTGCAGGATACGGCTGATCTTGCCCAACTGGCCGAGAGAGCGGCCCGCTTGGAAAAATTTCTGGAGAAACAAGAAGGGAGGCGTCTTACACGTCGAGTTCACTTCGAGGATGTGAGATTCAGCGACGAAGAGGACGAACAAGTGGAAGTGGATGTTACAGAGCTAGTCCAGACGACCAAACCACATAATTGTGCAGCTCTCAAGCTGCCAAAACAAAAAGAAGCCAAGTATAAACCTGAGGAGGACCTCTTTGATATGAGCAAGGCGGACCAAGTGTTCGATGTCTTACTCAAAGATGGCGTGATTAAGCTGCCTGAGGGGCAGAAGTTACCAGCGGCCAAGGACATTCGGGGCCGAGCATTTTGTAAGTGGCATAACTCATACACTCATAGCATTACTAAATGCTGGAGTTTTAGAATTGCCACACAGAATCAAATAAAAGAGGGACGCTTGAAAATTGCAGGTATAAAGGTGGATATAGACCCGTTCCCACATCTTCACGTTGGTGCTTTTGGATTCGCTCCAAACCCAGAGGATGGCGGGTCTAGTAGCCGGATTGATCAAGAAGGCGAATTTTTGTAATTTTTGTAGTATATAAGATAAAATACAGTCAAGTGAGATGTTGTTGAATTCGTCTAATCGCATAGTTTTATAATATCAAATTTTTGTAATTTTTACTTATATATAATGTGAGATATTAATGATTGAAAATGTGTATTGGATTGTGTGTAGTGCATGAATGGAGAAGTTATTAAAAAACGGAGGGAGTATATAGGAGTATTATATTTATAATAAAAATTCATAATTAAATAGTGCTATATATATGCACATATTCGAAAGACGTGCGTCTAATTGATACATGTATAAAATGTATTGAAAACTGTGAATCAATAATTTTCCTCACATCACAGTCTACTGAAAACTATAAATAATACAGGGTATAAAAATATGTATAGTACTATATCTCATGAGGGATGAAATCATGAAACCATGAATCACGTTCTAATTGAATATGCTATTAACCTACATGAAGTATTTATTCTCTATAGTTGAAAATCTTATTCAATTAATACTTCTATGTCGTTAGCCATCAGTGTTTCGTCTATTGAGTGGATTAAGCTGGCTCATACAAGCTAAGGTCTAGCATCAAATAAAAATGCTTTTATTTTCTCTCAATTACTATTATAAAAATTGAAAGTCATTACTACCGACTACCATGTTCAGTACACTTCCACACACGCCACGTCTCATTTTATTTCTGTTTAAAAGAAAATGAATAAAAGAATACAGTATTCCTCCCGTTTTTTTTAATAGGGTAATTATTTATTTTTATACCTAAACTATTTTAAAATGTCCATTTATATACCTAAATTTTTTTATTGGAAAAAAATACAACTCAACTATTAAAATCTAGAAAAATCTATATTCCGCCGTTAAGTTGCTGTTAAGGAGTGTAATTTTTCCGTTAAATATGTAGGGTAAATTGGCCCATTCAAATTTTTGTTAATTTAACCCATTACCCAAATTTGTCACCCGTATCTATATACCAACTCCAATCTATAATCCAATCTTTCACCTGTAATCCACACACATACACACCGGAATCATCATAGTGCAGCTACAAACCCTAGGCTTCAACAAGCCTACATCGCGCTAACATCACTTCTAACTGGGATGCCCTAACGTGTGCAACTACTCTGGGGTATATTGTGCTCCTTCCGTTAGCGACACAACATTGAAGTGGTCGCTGGTATTGACCTTAACCACATTGATTTGGCCGGCTTCTTGCATGACAAATTGGGGCTTCATTCCGACCTAGTTGTATTGCATCTAACCAGCAATCACGAGTTTCGTATATAGATTGGATTACGGGTGAAAATGTTGGATTATGGATGGATTTGGTATATAGATATGGGTCACAAATTTGGGTAACGGGTTAAATTAATAAAAATATGAATGGACCAATTTATCCTACATATTTAATGGAAAATTTATACTTAACGGCGGAATATAGATTTTTCTAGATTTTAATAGTTGAGGTGTATTTTTTCCAAGAAAAAAATTTAAGTATATAAATGGACATTTTAAAATAGTTTAGGTATAAAAATAAATAATTACTCTTTTTAATATTACGTTTTGACTTTTTTTACTGTTTATTATAGTACTTTCACTTCTATGATTGTTATAGTTATAGAAGAAAAAATATAGCTAAGTGAGATCTTGTTGGATTTGTCTCATCTTGTAGTTTTTAAATATCAAATTTTTTAAAATTTTTACCTTCACCAAATTTGAAATAAATTGTTAAAAATGTGCATTAATGTAACCTTTAAAAAAACAGAGTATGTATAAAATTAGTCATTCCTACCAAGTTCAGACACCACATGTGTCATTTTTTAAATAAATAATGCTCATTAATGATACGAGATATTGCCCAGAAATAGTACGTAGTAAAGTAGTATTGAGCAAAATAAATGGTGCACAGATACATAGCAAGTTGTAATATAGTAGAACTTGGTGTCCCCACCATATTGTAATAGTATTATCTAGGCCACAAAACCCAACCCGTTGCCCTTATATTTTTTCTCCAATTAGAGCGGGATTGGGACCGCGCGTAAGGGTAACGCCTTCTGCAGCGTGATCCCGAACTTCTCCTCCATATCCAATTTCCCCGGCGCAATTCCGTCCGCCAGTTTCCAATCAAACGAATTCAGAAGCGATCCCAGCATCACCGGCACCATCCGCACCGCCAGGGGCAATCCCGGGCAGATTCTACGTCCCGCGCCGAACGGTATCAACTCGAAATCCCTTCCCCTCATGTCGATTTCCGATTCCAGGAACCGTTCCGGCTTGAATTCCAGGGGATTCTCCCACGCGTCCGGGTCCCTCCCGATGGCCCACGCGTTGACGAACACTTGGGAGTTCTTCGGCACCGTGTAGCCGCCGACCACCGCGTCCTGCTCCACCTTCCGTGGAATCAGGAATGGCACCGGCGGGTGGATCCGCAGAGTCTCCTTCACCACGCACCGGAGATACGGCAGGCGGCCAATGTCCGCCTCGTCCAGAATTTTTCCTTTTCCGATGATTTCCTCCAGCTCGGCCTGCGCTTTCTTCTTTATCGCTGGATTCTTCAGCGCCTCCGCCATTGCCCACTCCAGCGTGTTCGATGACGTGTCGGTTCCCGCCACAAATAGGTCCTATTCATACTCAATTAGTATTATAAAAAGAAACAATCAGTTAAAAAATCCTTTAGAAAAAAATCAAGTTTAGGAACAAACCAAGCACAAGCGTTCGATGTGAGTGCGATCAATTTCCTCTGGATTTTCTTTACTGATGGTGAGGAGTACATCGATGACATCGTTGCTGCTTCCAGCGCTCTTACCAGTTTTTTTCTGTTCAATTCGCTCATCAATCAATTTACTGAAAAGTTCAATCACCTTCCCGAAATTCACCGTCATCCGTCTCCGAATTCCCTGGGGATCGAATCTGCCAAGCACGGGAAAGAAATCGACCAGATTAGGTTTCCCGGCCTCCACCATGATAGCCCACACGAGCTCCTTGAACTCCTTGGCGGAATCGGAGAACGGATCCGTCAGATCCTTGGAAAAAATCGTGTTCGACAGCAAATTCAGGGATGTACGGAAGGCCGCCCGGCCGACGTCCACGGCGTCCCCAGCCTGGCTACTTTTCCGGCAATAAGCAATGAGCTCCTGCACCTTCCTGCAGCGGAGATGCTGATTGGCGTCCAGGCGGTTACCGGAGAAAATGTTGGAGTTCAACACTTTACGGAGGCTCCGCCAGCGCGGCGCCACGGGGAGCCAGACGACGGAGTACTTGAACTGGTCGTGGGCCTGGATGGCATCGGGGACGGTCCTGCTGGAGAAAACAAGGTCTTGTTTTTGCAGGACTTCTTTAGCGACGGCGGCGGAGGAAACCACGACGGTGTTGACGAAGCCGAGACGGAGGCACATAAGGGGGCCGTGAGTCCTGGCGAGTTTGGCAAGGGATTGGTGGGGCTGGTCGCCGAGCAAATGCAGGCTTCCGATGAGGGGCAGCGGTGTCGGCCCTGGAGGCAGGTTTTTGGCCCTGGCGGAGAGCAATTGGAAGGCCTGGATCAATATGAGGGCAAACAACACAGTGAGTGCAATTGTGAGGAAATCCATGGATGTGGAAGCTTGTAAGTAGGCTGTTGTGACTTGTTACTTGTCACATGGGGATTGGGATTATTATATAATTATGATATTACTATATAATATAAATAGAGTTGTGCTTGGTGGTGGTGCTCATGGGCCACGATATCAGTATAAAATTTAGGGGTGGGCGGTACTTTGATTTTTGGATGTGTAGCCTGACAGGCACATTTGGAGATTTATTTAAAAACATAAAAAATATAAATGAGATAAGACATTGGCAAGTTTAGGCAAGTGAAAGTGAAATTGGCCTTTCTGGTTTAGTAGACCGTTTGGTACTTTGGTTTGGTGTTTTTTTTTATGGGTATGAACACTTAAATGAGATGTTTGGGAGTCGGCGGATCCGCTAGCAGAAAGCAGATTTGGAGAGAGAATTGTGAGACAATATGCTCTTTCAATCCGCTATATGTTAATCAATATGCTAACATCCAAACATTCTCAAAGTCTAAGAATGGAAAATGGACGTATTTAGCAATTAAAACATGCCTAATGCATGGCTTTTAATATTTAGCCATTAATATATAGAGTTCAACAATTTAGAATGAAAAAATTCATCATTTGCATTTCTTAATTACCATGTCTTATTAATTAGTACTATTTCATATCACATCAACACACACTTATTTATACTATATATTCTGCCAAAAGAAAATACATTATGGTGTCAATAAATTTTTTTTCCCTTTAGAATGTGTAGGATAATCGTAGGCCATTATAATGCAACATTAATTTTTCATTTATGTAGTAGTTAATTTAATCTTGTTAAGGCCAGCCGCAAGATTGCCTTGAACTTGGGGAATACTTTAAACTTGGGAACAGGTTCGGATCCTGACATCCGCATTTCCTGACGTGTTCTTTTCTTATATATGTAGTGCTATTATCCTTGTTACTTACATGGCAGTATATTTTTTAATTTCCTTTCCTTTTTATATATTTAATAATTGTTCTTAAAGAAGGGATGTTACACGTAATTGATTCCGGTAATCGAGGAAGTTATGGGGGATTCTACACGTGTGCTGGGATTCTCATTATTCTTACTTATCCACTTGGTGACCTGCTTTGATCTTTGTAATTATTTGGGCTCTGCATATTTCACAGAAAGGTATATTCTTTACTATCTCTCTTGACTGTTAAGTAGTTCACCCTCAATGCTATTTTCTTTATCTGCATGTGTTCTTTTGTATGATCTACAATGCTTTCTTGCTGCCCCAGTATTGCACTGCTGCTTTCTTCAACAATTAAACTTCATGCTTTTTGTGGAGATATCATCACGTCGGTTTTATAAGAACATCAAATCATTCCCAACCATTCACCAATGTATCGAGCATCATCCTCCCCCCAAATTGTCATCATAAATCACATAATTACAGTCATCAGAACACTTTGTTATCAAATTTTACCTGTGAACACTGGCGCAAAACGGCTGACTCCGGCGTCCGTGGTACACCTCATCCGTCCTACTTGTTGGCAACGATTCATCCCACGCATCAGTTCCTTCAGGCATGTCCCCCCCAATTCTGCCAAATAGGTGTAGCATCACAGACCCCTAAATCATCATCGTCGTTCTCTCCTGCGGTATATTCGTCATCGTCTATGAAGTATTCGTCTGCTATTGCATCACACGCGCCGTCACCATCTTCCTCCGGCAAAGAGTTGAGATCAATCATCTTCTTTCTTGGTGTCCACTCGAGTATGCAGCTGCATTTTCAGTGTTGCAATTGTCTTGGTCCCCTTCCATAGTTGCTTCATCATAGATTTGGAAGTTACAAATCATCCACGAATTAAGGGAATTAATTTCGGTTATGAAATATCCACATACCATATTTATTAATTGGCTGTCAAAGGAATGATATCATTGATTTTCTACGCGTAGCACTTCTTCACCGTAGGCAGAACACGTCTGGATTTCCTGATTGTAAATCATCCGCATAGTAACTCAATCGTTAAACTTGACCAATTTGTCTTCTCACTTGTAGACCTTATATTAGAGCACGTGTAATCTTTTATGCCTTTGGGAGTACAATGATTAAATAATCGATCATTAATTAAAAAATTCAAGATAACTTTATATTTGTAATTTTATTTTTAAAATTTTGAATTTTGAGTTAGAAGTAGTTCGAAATTTTGAGGTTTTCGCTAGCAAATAATAATAATAATAATAAATTCACAAAATACTAAATTATTAATACTACTAGCAAATTGTATTATACTCATTCCATCCCATTCAATATATATGTTTTGTACGGTTTGACATGAGAATTAAAGTAGAATTGATTTGTGAATATATAATGGGGTCCACATAACTTTTAATTAGGTGGAAATTTATTTCTATTTATAGAAAAAAATATTTATGATGGCAAATCAAAAAATAATAAATAAAACAGGAAAAAAACAATAATAATAATGTTGCAAATAGACTTGTAAAAAAAAAAAAAGTAAAAGCATGCATACAACGCTACATGATTTGAGAGGATATATGACACTGGCCACGCCTTAATTTTCAAAAATTTATGATGCTAAAATATTTCTCCACCAGAAATCTCCGCTCGTGCTCCGCGTGCATATATATTTATGATGGCCACGCCTTATATATATATATTTTTCTTTTGAATAAAAAAACAAAATAAAATCCCCACCTCAAATTTGTACAATTACTATACTCAAACGTAAAAATACACCATCACTAACCTTAATCCCTGTTATGTTCTTAACTCATCATCAGCTATATATATATTCCCCGGAAAAATATTAATTTTGATGGATGGGTCCTCTACGTCCGAAGCTAGAGCTTAGTGGCTGGGTCAGGGTAATTGATGGATGAAATTATCGACCTAATTTGATACAGAAATTCATTAACTAAAAAAATTAACGACCAAATTCATACCTTGCCTCCTGCTCTTTGAATAGGGGCGTTTGGAATGGTTTTTTAGGAAGTATTTTTGGTTTTTGCTTCTGCCAAAAACACTTTTGATGAAAAATAATGTTTGTTTTGGTTTTTAAAAAAAGCAAAAGCACCTCGAAAAGCTACAAAAGTGTTTATGGGAGATGGTGCTTCTCCGAAAAAGCAGAAGATAAAAGTACCTAGTAATGTGTGCAGAGTCATAAATATCCCTACTAATTTATTTAAATTACACTATAAATATATACTATATCCTATATAAGTAGTATATCTTTTTTGGTAATTTACACATTTCAAAAGCAATTTTTACTTTTACATATCTAAACAAACTTTTGAAAAAAAAAAAAAAAAAACTGTTTTTCAAATATTTCATCCAAACAGCTTTTGACTTTCACTTCTGCTTATGATTTTGGTTTTTTTTTCTTTTCAAAAACCAATCCAAACAGGTGCATAGTGTTGGACCATTGGACTCGAATATCTTAATACTCGAGCAGCTCCAATTAATTAACCGTAAGAGCGTCTCCAGCCCATACGCCATTTTAGCGTGAAACGCTATTAATAGCGGAGCGGGCGCTCCACCGCCACCTGCAAATTCTTCAACGCAATTGCCATTTTTTCCTGTTTGGAACAGTACACCGCAATTTCTAGCGGGTACTGTTCCCCCGCTATATCCCCCTCTATCTTTTTTTTTTTTTAATTTGGAAAATATTTTGTATTATGCTTTTATTTCATTTCATAACAATTTTTAATTTTTTCCTTTTGAATCATATATTACTTTTTTATTTTTATTTAAATTTAATTTAATTTTTAATTTTAATTATTAAATTTAATAAATACAAAATAAAATAAAAATCATCAAATTAAAATACCATAACATTAAACTTAATTAGAAATGCGATACAAGTAGACCGATAAAATTAATTAAAACATAATACAATAAACTAAATTAATAATCTCCCAAATCAGCTCCAGATCCGGAACCTCCGATGTCTCCAAAATAATTTTGAAAGCCAAAATTAGTGTCAGGAGCAGATGTTAACTGCTCACGCATTCTCTGCATGATTTCAGCTTGTGATTGTTGGATGAACATACGTCGGACGGGATCAGAAATTGTCATTGGATCAATCAACATGGTTTCTTGATCTTGCTTCTCTGGCCAACTCATTCGCCTGTTCAATAGCAGCAATCTTTCGTTCTTGGACTTTCTTTGTCTCCTCATAATATGCCTGCATTTGTTTATTATTTTCCAACAATGAATTAACAAAAACAGTCATATCTTCACCTTTCTTCTTTTTCAGTTTAGTTTTTTTAACACCAAAGGGCGTTGAGATCCAGATCCACTGCCGCTACCATCACTTAAATTGACAGAAAAAGGAATTGAGGGGGGTGACATAGGAGATTCCGGCATCGGGGTATTTGAACTGAGTGATTGAGTTGAAAAATCTCCACATCGTGATTTTTGGGCCTTGCAAGAGAACTTTTCGAAATCCTTCAATATATCCCACACATGCTCAAATTTGAATCCTTTGGCATACTTCTTTTCCATCATCATCAGCTCCTTCGCTCGTTTCATCTGCATATTACTAAAGGTTTAGAATATCTAATGAAATACATGAAAACAGATTGTAAAATGCAGATCTAAACTTACCAAATCATTTGTGGAGATACCACTTGGTTTCATATACTCGACTTGTTGAATGCAAGATTTAAATTTCGCCGTGGCAGTCAAGATGATCTGTGATAATGGCCAAAATTGACCATTATTTTCAATCTATTTCCGTGTCTAATACGGACATTTGATCGCATTCCGGTCTTATTTAAATAAGAAAGCAGTTGAATTTAGCAGATTTATGCAAGTTTGTATAAATAATAAGCTGGTATTGAAAAATACAAAAATATTGTTATTTTCATTGATTTATATTAAAAAATCCAAAAACATGATAAAAATATTAAAAATCATACACTTGATTAATTTGGTTCGATATTGTCTATTCGGTGGAACATGGGTTCATTAAATGGATCACAAACTAAATAATCAAGTGGAATAAATACTATATTTATATTATTTTATATTTTGATGTATATATTTATTTTTCCTTATGTTTGTTTTCATTTCAATTTTCTGCTTTAATTAAGAAATAAATGGTACACTAATTATTGTTAATTTAAATTAATTGCAGGTATTTTTAAGCTAATGTGGTCCAAGAATCCAGTCCAATAGTCCAATTCAGTCCAACCCACCAATTAAATCAGGCCCAACAACCAAGCCCAATCTAATCCAACCCCTAGCCCAATCACTATCCAGCCCAATACCCAAACCCCAAATCAACCCTAACCCTAACCCTAATTCCCATCCCCGCCGCCGGCGCCGCCGCCGCCGGCCGGCGGCCAGCCTTCTCCACCCGAACCACCATTTTTCCAACCTCCTCCGAAACCAAGCCACGGCCACCACCCATCTCGCCCCATCTCCGGCGAACACCCCCAAATCCGAGCGCCACCATCGTCTTCCTCATTCACCGCCCCATCTCCACCCTCGACAGCCTTCCTCCGCCGCACGAACAACCGCTGTCGCACCACCGCAACCCCCCTGCTCACTCCGCTCCTTGCGCCACCACCATCGCAACCCATCTCCGCCACCACCATCCTCAATAAATCGAGCCGCGGCCACAACCCCAAAAAAACCAAAGAAAATCCCCAAAACAGCCCTCCATCTCCGCCGCTGCCGCCGCCGCTTCACGTCCACCTCCTGCCGCCGCAAGCAGCTCAGCCGCATCAACCAACCTCCGCCAGCAGCTCCGCTCATCTCCGACCAAAACCAGATCCAGCGCCGCCGCACCACCACCCATCTTCGCTCCATTCCTCTCGCTCCACCGCCCTCACCACCACAGCGCCACCTCAGTCCCCGCCGCGTCGCCACCACCTCCGCTTTCTCCTTCCACCTCAAAACAGCCACCAAAGCTTCTCTCAAGGTTTCGATTTGAGACTAAAAGAAAGAAAATGGAGAGCAAAGGAAACTGTCAAAGAATGGAAATGGAATAGAAAACAGAGAAGAAGAAAGCAGTGGAAAATAGAAATGAAAAAGAAACGAGGAAGAGGAAGAAAGAGGAAGGAAGAAGAGACGAAAATGGAGATTGAGAAACTGGAAAGAAAATAAGAAACGAAGAAGAAAGAGAAGAAAATGAGAGGAGAGAGAAAAATTAACACTTTGTCGCGGAAGGCTACATCGCGACAAAGTGCTCCGCGCCCAAAAAATTGCTCCGCGCCCAAAAATTATTCCGAGACTGTGAGAGGAAAATCAAGCACAAAATTTTGTCGCGGAACATGGTTCCGCGACAAAATGGACCTCGACCGCGACACCCTTCCGCGACCAGAGATTAAAGCAGCAGACAGAGGGTCACGTGACCCTCCAATTTGATATTCTCACATGCCAAAATAGCTAGGCAGTCCCGGGACCGGAAGTCCTGCAGACACATAGATACTTGTCTTTTCTTCCTGGACTTCAAGTCCCGCCCCCTCCTGGGCGCCATCCTGGAGCTAAAAAGTGTGTCCTGAAGCAGAATTTGTTCCGCGATAAGGCATAATTGTTTAGCGACACAATGGGCCTAATGGGCCTAGGGCTAATTTTCCACCTCTATAAATATATCCTCCCACCCCCTTGAACAGTAACCTAGCTACACTATAGTTTATTTTCACTGTTCTTGGAGGCACCACTGTGCTCTCCAAAAACATGTTAGAGTAGGTAGTTTAGTTTATTTTTATGCAATGTAGTAGATCTTAGCTTAGTTTAATTTATGCTTTGTAATAAATTAGTGTAGCTAGTGTTCACTTTTATTTTTCCAGTTTTATATTTTGTAGTTTGTGGGTTTCAAACACTTAATTAATGGGTGTATTTTGAACCATGTTTTGGTATTGAAGTTAGATTTTATTGCTTTCCTTATTTTAATAAAATGCATAAACACTTGATATTTACCCTTGATAGATTTAATGTAGGTTTTGTTTTATTTTATTTTTATTTTTATTTTTAGTGATAGCATAGTTAGTTTGTATTTTTGCTTCTTGTACTAGTTTTAGTCTTTTTTCTCATTCTTACTTTACTGTTTATGTTCTTTTTAGTCTTAGGTATTTTTTTCTTACTTTTTATTTTCTCTCTCTAGTGCATTAGATCTAAAAGGGCTAGTGTTAAAGTGTTTATGCATATTTATATAAAAATTGCATATTCCTATATTGTATTGCATCACATTGTAACCCCACGGGTTGCAATGTAATTTTCCCGTTGTGATCCCACGGATCACAATGCACACCCATGTAATGCAATATTAGGCGTTATGCTGCCGAAATTTTTATATAAAATATTTTAAAACCCTTTGTCGTCATACACTCTTGTCGCGAAACCACGTTCCGCGACAAAACCACTGTTTAGCGACAGAGGACCAAATTCTTGCATTTTGTCTGCATGGCTTTTGTCGCGGAGCATCCTTGTCGCGGAACCACGTTCCGCGACAAAATCTTATTCCGAGACAGAAAATTAAGCCTTGCCATTAATTTTGAAACCCCTTGGTCGCGATGCAACTCTTGTCGCGGAACCACGTTCCGCGACAAAATCCTTGATTAGCGACCAAGGACCCAAATACTTGTAATTTTATTCTGGGAGGACTCTGGCGCGGAACCTTTGTCGCGGAACCACGTACCGCGACAAAATCCTTGTTCCGCGACCAGGAATTATGTCCTTACCAATTTTCAACCCTTTTGTCGCTATACCTCCTTGTCGCGGAACCATGTTCCGCGATAAAATTTTTGCTTAGCGACAAAACAAACCCTAATTTTTCAAAATATACATTTCTCTTATTTCCCACCCCTTTGTCGCGAAACCTTGTCGCGGAACCATGCTCCGCGACACAAACTCTATTCCGCGACAAAGTGGCACCTTTTTGCCAAATTTTTATTCTTCATCTCACTCCATTAATTAATTGAACCTTTATATTAATATTTTGAGGTTGAAATCCAATGATCTCAACCCATGATTAATTTGATATAAAGAACTTTGTTCAATTCCCCATTAAAAGATTCTTCTACAAATGATTAAACTCTAATGATCTAAGCATATAATCCGGACTGTAATTAATTAATTAATTATGGAATGAGAGATTATTTAGACCATAAAGAGTAATTATGGGTTCATTTCCATACCTTGCATGAGAAACCAATGTCTCTCATGCAAGATGACCCAAAAATATTTTCTTTTATTTATTTTGTCTTTTCCGTGTTGTGTGAAACAGCTAGTAAGAGATATAACAGACTAATGTTGGCGGGTATTCCCACACGGATAACTAGCTCGTGGTCTGTATATTAATTATTAGATGTTATTTTGCATGGTCCGAATAGTGGTAGGTGGAAGCCTTGGCGGTTCGTCCATCCGGGATTATAATAGCTGCTCAGCTGACTCCTATCCGAATACAGTTTTATTCTCTTTATCTTAATTTCAAAACCTGAATTCAAGTTGTAGTATTATTAAATGATGCCGACCAACATTATTTGAGAATTATTACAACAAGAAAATATGTGGGTTTTTCTTCCATTCACAGACAGAAGGGAGCTGAATGACGGCGGTCACCGTCACTTGGAATTCCTTTCTGTCTAAAAATCTTTCCATCTGGAATAATTGGGAACTGGATAGCAGATGTTTGCAGTCCAGATCACCCTAGTTATTTCTGGCACTCTCTTTAGCCAAAATTCTTCTCATCTCCGGCTATTTCATCTTTGTGTTCCAACTTCTGTCTAAACCCGCCTTATATTTTGGGTTATTTACTTTTACACTTCTTTATAAATTTATGCATGATATTATTATGTAGATATTGTGGTCGATATTATTTTGGGATCCTTCCCTTGGACATAGAAGTCTTGATCAGATGTCTCATAATAAATTTCCAACAAAAATTCCTTTATAAAATCCGGATTTGAGTAAGGGATAAATTCAACAGTTATGACTAATTCATATCCGACTGGGGGTTGATTTTGGGAAATTAGAAGCAGAGTCAGCGATTAGGTCTCACCTAGACTGAAAGGATCTGTGTTTTATTTGAGAGTCTAGTACCTGTTTAGGGAATGATTTTCACATCGATTATTTTCCAAAATTGATGTTTGTTGGAAATCTTGTATTAAATATTGCACTGGGTCGGATTCCACTTGGATTCCGATAAGGTGTGACAGATAATACTAGAGGAACAACATTCGGGCCTTGGTTATTTTCTAAGGTAGGGTTGAGTATTCTTTCAACTGTCATCTTCTTCTGCCAAAGCCTATTTTTGAGTCCTGAGTGAGTGCATCCGGAACGAACTAATTTATTAGTTCGTTTCATTAGTTTGTATCTCATAACCACCCGACGAGAAGTGAACACTGCGAGCGGTTCACCGAGAATAGGGAATTCTTGATCCACATCCGGTCATTCTGACTGGGGGCTTTCTTTTACTACCAGGGTCAGACTTTCAAAAACCTCCGAGTGATAGGATTTTAAATGCTTTCTTTACCGCTTAATTTTATTGCTTTCTTTAGAGGTCACTCGGTTGTATTGAGAGTTGTGTAACTGCTACTAGGACTGAGAGTTAAGGGATAGTTCAGGGCTTAATTAGAATCTTTGGGCGTGACATGGGGGAATGATAGCGGTACTTGACACTTCAACTAATGATTTGTCAGGTGTTGCTTATCCACCACAGACAAATAACATACCATTGCAAGGGTAGTTATGCATCTGTGGTATCTTAGAATTTATTTTCTTAAGAGCATATAAACTCTTGCTGTAAGTACCTGTCTGTTAAAGGGAACATGGTATAGAGAGCATGAGAATTAGCTAACTGAACGAATTATCCCAAACAAAGATCTGTGTATTAAAATGGAAGTTTAACTGTGTTTCATCTGAATCTTGTCCAATTTTTATTCTTTTCTCCCTGTCCCTTCTGTCTCATTTTAAATCTGCTTTCTTAGGATAATTTTAACCGCTTTCTTAGAATAATTTTATTGCTTTCTTAGATTAAATTTAATTCGCTTTCTAGAATAATTTTACCTGCTTCATTTTAATTGCTTTCATAATCTAATTTAAATTATGTCAAGTAGTTGGTAATTCAATCACAAACTTGAATTGAGTAACCGAGTGGAAAATCTTAGTAAACGGCGTGGGCCCTGCTTCCATCGCACATCCTCCAGTGAACGATCCTGTACTTACTATAAATACTGCAATTTTTGACTCCGTGCGCTTTCGGGGGCACAGTTTCTTAACACGAGTAAATAAAAATGTGATTTTTCAGAAAATACTCATGTAGTGGGAATTTGCCGAAAGTTTCATGGTACGTAATCTTATGACATGAAATCATGAGAAGTATCATGACACATATGCCGGGGACCCTCAGTGTGACAGGCTGAAGGTCAATCTATCCCGGTTGTACCATGAGACTTGTCAAAAGTTTCATGACATGAGAGGACTGCAACGCCATTTGAAATTAAAGCACCCCACCTGAGTAATAAAAAGTAACAACCTTGATATATCCTTAAACCCATTCCATAAATCATAACTCCTTCATTTAATAAATCCAAACCCGATATATTTTATAAAATACTCGTGTTAACGAAATTTGTCAAAAGTTTCATGGCGCCGTTGCCGGGGAGGATGCAGCGTCGTTTATTAAGAGAATTACACTCCTGATTACTCATAGTTAGTTTAGTGTTAGTGTAGTGTATTTATTTCAGAACAGAGAAGTACCCTCAAATCAATTAAACATTTAGAGTACTAAGACTCTAAATGTGAGGATGTTGATTTGAGGGGAAAACCTAACCAATTGGGTATTTTGTCTTGCAGGAATCATGGAGCCATCGAAAATGGTGTAAGGAGTTAAATGTGGAAGTGTAGCATTGGGGCTACACTACTTTGGTCTTTCGTTTAATTACACTTTCCCAATTGCAAAATTTAGGTTAATTAAACGAAAAATCAAAGAAAAATGGAGAAGTGTAGCAGTGGAGCTACACTAATTCGCAATTGTAAATTGCACAACACGTGAGACTCGCGTGTTTGTCATCTCCACCACATCCGGACCACGAAGCTCAACCGCTGCTCCATCGCCCATCCACCTCATTACCACCACTGCGCTGAGGGGACCCTCATCACTGGTGAAACAACAAATGGAGCAGCAGATCTTCGGACTACCAATTGCTCACCACCATCGGACAAGCCACGACCATCATCTCACTTTCCGTCGCCCCTGTCCCGACTGAGCATCTAAAGAGGTTCCCGGTTGGATTAGTTCTGTAATTGACCGAAGATTATATCCGGAATTCAAAGAAATTTAAAATCCGGAATAATTTTCGCAAGAACAGAATTAATCCAACCTAAATTTCTGCAAGTCAAAATTATATGTATATGTATACATATATTTACATTTATATCTCTTGTGGATATTATTAAATAATTTGGGTATTAATCAATTAACTCACATTTAGAGTACTAAGACTCTAAATGTGAGGATGTTGATATTTTTGAGAAAACCCGATAACTTCTTCTGTGTTTGCTTTGCAGGAATTTGTGGAATTACCAAAAAGAAAATTAAAGCTCCAAAACAGGTTCCCGGTTGGATCGATTCTGTGATTAATTGAAAGTATTCCTGGAATTTAGAGCAATTTAAAATCCGGAATAACTTTTATAAGAACAGAATTAATCTAACCTAATTTATGCAAGTAAATATGGTAGATTAAATTTTATAAAATTCAAAAATGTGATTGAACAATTTTGATGAAAATCAGAATTTTTCTAAGTATTGGGCATCGAACAATTGCCTTGCTCGATGAACCAAACGATCACACATAGCCAAAATCGTCGAACATTTAATTGGTTTGACGAAAAAGGCTATCGGAATTATTTTTCTATCTTTTATGTTAATATTTTCGCCCTCCCTCCCTCCTCTCTTGTTTTACTTTGATTCTGACAATTTGTTTAAGTAGGAATTGATTTACTCACATTTCGAGCAAGGCTCAAAATGTGAGGATGTTGATTCTTCACTTAAAAAAAAAAGTGTGTTATTTTTATTTTGTTTATTTTTTATTTTTGTTTATTTTAGTATTTTATATATACCCAGTACAAAGCATGCATAACTCTGTCTAAGAATTCACATATTTGATTTTGGTTTATGATTAAATTTTCAAACTTTTAAATTGGGATAATATAATTGAAGACATGCATGATATGAATTTTTGAGGTTTTGAGCTATAAAAATTTAATGATATAATCATCTTGTTGGGTAATGAGTCCTCATTATGAGAATTTAATTGAATGGATTGCAAGAATTTTTCAAAGATTATATTTAAGAATATTGTATGACATGAATGAACCATTCCATGTGAGACTTGAGCCATGAGTCATTTCTACTCATTCTTTTCTTTGATGTGTGAAAATCATTTTAATTAAAGGAAACTAGAACTTGCGATTGGGACCGATTCAAGACCATGCCATATTCCAAAAATCGAGCATATGATCGAGGCACTTAGAAACCCAAAATTTTTGGCCTTCTTTTGAATTCCAAACCCAAAAATATTTTCCCTTTAGGATTAACCAATTTGAGCCTTAAGCCTAATTTTTCTTTGAAGCCCTCTATATTATTCCTAGCCTTCTAAAAAGACCAAAAAATTTAAACCCAAGTTTGTAAGAATGAATTTTATCAAGGCATTAAATTTATGATCATCAAGTCATCAAATCGGTATTCAATAAACCGATTCAAAAAAAAAAAGAAAAAGAAAAAGAAAAGAAAAATAAAAATGTTGAGATCCATTCAACATAAATAAATTGCAAATGACAAAGCAAATTAGACATAGTCTAATGTCATGCAATATGAAAAGAAAAGCAAAAGAAAGAAAGAAATAAATTGATGATCATAAATTTTAAATAAATATGCCATGTTATGATAATATTAATTCTTGCCACTTCTTAGCCCAATAATTCCCTTTCCTACCAAATGTTACAACCGTATGCCCCGTTATAACCCTTAAATAAGACCTCATGATCTCGATTTGAAGAAATGAGCCGGTGGCGAGTTGGTCCAATTGCAAGCTTATGGAATAATTTAATTAAATTTGATTATGAGTGCTCATTGATAAAACCCCTTTTTGAGAGTGAGTGAAATTTCCGTCTCTACTATATGTGAGGCTCTGCTTTTAATTATGTTCATGTCATACTTTAATTCTAGAATTAAATCAATGATTATTTCTAAACATGATATTCATGAAGAATTATCAATAATGACTGATTTGTAGGCCTGATTAAGTGAGAAGTATCATTTTATTAAACACTGCAATCAAGAGAATTTAATACTTGTAGTTTTCGATTGTCTTATCCCAATCTAAAAAGAATGAAATTTTTGAAGCCAGGAAAATAGATTGAATATGAAGAGTCCGTGTTCTTAGGAACATTGACTCTGACTGCTCGGGGACGATCAGTATTAAATGTGAGGATGTTGATAATGGCCAAAATTGACCATTATTTTCAATCTATTTCCGTGTCTAATACGGACATTTGATCGCATTCCGGTCTTATTTAAATAAGAAAGCAGTTGAATTTAGCAGATTTATGCAAGTTTGTATAAATAATAAGCTGGTATTGAAAAATACAAAAATATTGTTATTTTCATTGATTTATATTAAAAAATCCAAAAACATGATAAAAATATTAAAAATCATACACTTGATTAATTTGGTTCGATATTGTCTATTCGGTGGAACATGGGTTCATTAAATGGATCACAAACTAAATAATCAAGTGGAATAAATACTATATTTATATTATTTTATATTTTGATGTATATATTTATTTTTCCTTATGTTTGTTTTCATTTCAATTTTCTGCTTTAATTAAGAAATAAATGGTACACTAATTATTGTTAATTTAAATTAATTGCAGGTATTTTTAAGCTAATGTGGTCCAAGAATCCAGTCCAATAGTCCAATTCAGTCCAACCCACCAATTAAATCAGGCCCAACAACCAAGCCCAATCTAATCCAACCCCTAGCCCAATCACTATCCAGCCCAATACCCAAACCCCAAATCAACCCTAACCCTAACCCTAATTCCCATCCCCGCCGCCGGCGCCGCCGCCGCCGGCCGGCGGCCAGCCTTCTCCACCCGAACCACCATTTTTCCAACCTCCTCCGAAACCAAGCCACGGCCACCACCCATCTCGCCCCATCTCCGGCGAACACCCCCAAATCCGAGCGCCACCATCGTCTTCCTCATTCACCGCCCCATCTCCACCCTCGACAGCCTTCCTCCGCCGCACGAACAACCGCTGTCGCACCACCGCAACCCCCCTGCTCACTCCGCTCCTTGCGCCACCACCATCGCAACCCATCTCCGCCACCACCATCCTCAATAAATCGAGCCGCGGCCACAACCCCAAAAAAACCAAAGAAAATCCTCAAAACAGCCCTCCATCTCCGCCGCTGCCGCCGCCGCTTCACCTCCACCTCCTGCCGCCGCAAGCAGCTCAGCCGCATCAACCAACCTCCGCCAGCAGCTCCGCTCATCTCCGACCAAAACCAGATCCAGCGCCGCCGCACCACCACCCATCTTCGCTCCATTCCTCTCGCTCCACCGCCCTCACCACCACAGCGCCACCTCAGTCCCCGCCGCGTCGCCACCACCTCCGCTTTCTCCTTCCACCTCAAAACAGCCACCAAAGCTTCTCTCAAGGTTTCGATTTGAGACTAAAAGAAAGAAAATGGAGAGCAAAGGAAACTGTCAAAGAATGGAAATGGAATAGAAAACAGAGAAGAAGAAAGCAGTGGAAAATAGAAATGAAAAAGAAACGAGGAAGAGGAAGAAAGAGGAAGGAAGAAGAGACGAAAATGGAGATTGAGAAACTGGAAAGAAAATAAGAAACGAAGAAGAAAGAGAAGAAAATGAGAGGAGAGAGAAAAATTAACACTTTGTCGCGGAAGGCTACATCGCGACAAAGTGCTCCGCGCCCAAAAAATTGCTCCGCGCCCAAAAATTATTCCGAGACTGTGAGAGGAAAATCAAGCACAAAATTTTGTCGCGGAACCATATTTGATATTCTCACATGCCAAAATAGCTAGGCAGTCCCGGGACCGGAAGTCCTGCAGACACATAGATACTTGTCTTTTCTTCCTGGACTTCAAGTCCCGCCCCCTCCTGGGCGCCATCCTGGAGCTAAAAAGTGTGTCCTGAAGCAGAATTTGTTCCGCGACAAGGCATAATTGTTTAGCGACACAATGGGCCTAATGGGCCTAGGGCTAATTTTCCACCTCTATAAATATATCCTCCCACCCCCTTGAACAGTAACCTAGCTACACTATAGTTTATTTTCACTGTTCTTGGAGGCACCACTGTGCTCTCCAAAAACATGTTAGAGTAGGTAGTTTAGTTTATTTTTATGCAATGTAGTAGATCTTAGCTTAGTTTAATTTATGCTTTGTAATAAATTAGTGTAGCTAGTGTTCACTTTTATTTTTCCAGTTTTATATTTTGTAGTTTGTGGGTTTCAAACACTTAATTAATGGGTGTATTTTGAACCATGTTTTGGTATTGAAGTTAGATTTTATTGCTTTCCTTATTTTAATAAAATGCATAAACACTTGATATTTACCCTTGATAGATTTAATGTAGGTTTTGTTTTATTTTATTTTTATTTTTATTTTTAGTGATAGCATAGTTAGTTTGTATTTTTGCTTCTTGTACTAGTTTTAGTCTTTTTTCTCATTCTTACTTTACTGTTTATGTTCTTTTTAGTCTTAGGTATTTTTTTCTTACTTTTTATTTTCTCTCTCTAGTGCATTAGATCTAAAAGGGCTAGTGTTAAAGTGTTTATGCATATTTATATAAAAATTGCATATTCCTATATTGTATTGCATCACATTGTAACCCCACGGGTTGCAATGTAATTTTCCCGTTGTGAACGCACACCCATGTAATGCAATATTAGGCGTTATGCTGCCGAAATTTTTATATAAAATATTTTAAAACCCTTTGTCGCCATACACTCTTGTCGCGAAACCACGTTCCGCGACAAAACCACTGTTTAGCGACAGAGGACCAAATTCTTGCATTTTGTCTGCATGGCTTTTGTCGCGGAGCATCCTTGTCGCGGAACCACGTTCCGCGACAAAATCTTATTCCGAGACAGAAAATTAAGCCTTGCCATTAATTTTGAAACCCCTTGGTCGCGATGCAACTCTTGTCGCGGAACCACGTTCCGCGACAAAATCCTTGATTAGCGACCAAGGACCCAAATACTTGTAATTTTATTCTGGGAGGACTCTGGCGCGGAACCTTTGTCGCGGAACCACGTACCGCGACAAAATCCTTGTTCCGCGACCAGGAATTATGTCCTTACTAATTTTCAACCCTTTTGTCGCTATACCTCCTTGTCGCGGAACCATGTTCCGCGACAAAATTTTTGCTTAGCGACAAAACAAACCCTAATTTTTCAAAATATCCATTTCTCTTATTTCCCACCCCTTTGTCGCGAAACCTTGTCGCGGAACCATGCTCCGCGACACAAACTCTATTCCGCGACAAAGTGGCACCTTTTTGCCAAATTTTTATTCTTCATCTCACTCCATTAATTAATTGAACCTTTATATTAATATTTTGAGGTTGAAATCCAATGATCTCAACCCATGATTAATTTGATATAAAGAACTTTGTTCAATTCCCCATTAAAAGATTCTTCTACAAATGATTAAACTCTAATGATCTAAGCATATAATCCGGACTGTAATTAATTAATTAATTATGGAATGAGAGATTATTTAGACCATAAAGAGTAATTATGGGTTCATTTCCATACCTTGCATGAGAAACCAATGTCTCTCATGCAAGATGACCCAAAAATATTTTCTTTTATTTATTTTGTCTTTTCCGTGTTGTGTGAAACAGCTAGTAAGAGATATAACAGACTAATGTTGGCGGGTATTCCCACACGGATAACTAGCTCGTGGTCTGTATATTAATTATTAGATGTTATTTTGCATGGTCCGAATAGTGGTAGGTGGAAGCCTTGGCGGTTCGTCCATCCGGGATTATAATAGCTGCTCAGCTGACTCCTATCCGGATACAGTTTTATTCTCTTTATCTTAATTTCAAAACCTGAATTCAAGTTGTAGTATTATTAAATAATGCCGACCAACATTATTTGAGAATTATTACAACAAGAAAATATGTGGGTTTTTCTTCCATTCACAGACAGAAGGGAGCTGAATGACGGCGGTCACCGTCACTTGGAATTCCTTTCTGTCTAAAAATCTTTCCATCTGGAATAATTGGGAACTGGATAGCAGATGTTTGCAGTCCAGATCACCCTAGTTATTTCTGGCACTCTCTTTAGCCAAAATTCTTCTCATCTCCGGCTATTTCATCTTTGTGTTCCAACTTCTGTCTAAACCCGCCTTATATTTTGGGTTATTTACTTTTACACTTCTTTATAAATTTATGCATGATATTATTATGTAGATATTGTGGTCGATATTATTTTGGGATCCTTCCCTTGGACATAGAAGTCTTGATCAGATGTCTCATAATAAATTTCCAACAAAAATTCCTTTATAAAATCCGGATTTGAGTAAGGGATAAATTCAACAGTTATGACTAATTCATATCCGACTGGGGGTTGATTTTGGGAAATTAGAAGCAGAGTCAGCGATTAGGTCTCACCTAGACTGAAAGGATCTGTGTTTTATTTGAGAGTCTAGTACCTGTTTAGGGAATGATTTTCACATCGATTATTTTCCAAAATTGCTGTTTGTTGGAAATCTTGTATTAAATATTGCACTGGGTCGGATTCCACTTGGATTCCGATAAGGTGTGACAGATAATACTAGAGGAACAACATTCGGGCCTTGGTTATTTTCTAAGGTAGGGTTGAGTATTCTTTCAACTGCCATCTTCTTCTGCCAAAGCCTATTTTTGAGTCCTGAGTGAGTGCATCCGGAACGAACTAATTTATTAGTTCGTTTCATTAGTTTGTATCTCATAACCACCCGACGAGAAGTGAACACTGCGAGCGGTTCACCGAGAATAGGGAATTCTTGATCCACATCCGGTCATTCTGACTGGGGGCTTTCTTTTACTACCAGGGTCAGACTTTCAAAAACCTCCGAGTGATAGGATTTTAAATGCTTTCTTTACCGCTTAATTTTATTGCTTTCTTTAGAGGTCACTCGGTTGTATTGAGAGTTGTGTAACTGCTACTAGGACTGAGAGTTAAGGGATAGTTCAGGGCTTAATTAGAATCTTTGGGCGTGACATGGGGGAATGATAGCGGTACTTGACACTTCAACTAATGATTTGTCAGGTGTTGCTTATCCACCACAGACAAATAACATACCATTGCAAGGGTAGTTATGCATCTGTGGTATCTTAGAATTTATTTTCTTAAGAGCATGTAAACTCTTGCTGTAAGTACCTGTCTGTTAAAGGGAACATGGTATAGAGAGCATGAGAATTAGCTAACTGAACGAATTATCCCAAACAAAGATCTGTGTATTAAAATGGAAGTTTAACTGTGTTTCATCTGAATCTTGTCCAATTTTTATTCTTTTCTCCCTGTCCCTTCTGTCTCATTTTAAATCTGCTTTCTTAGGATAATTTTAACCGCTTTCTTAGAATAATTTTATTGCTTTCTTAGATTAAATTTAATTCGCTTTCTAGAATAATTTTACCTGCTTCATTTTAATTGCTTTCATAATCTAATTTAAATTATGTCAAGTAGTTGGTAATTCAATCACAAACTTGAATTGAGTAACCGAGTGGAAAATCTTAGTAAACGGCGTGGACCCTGCTTCCATCGCACATCCTCCAGTGAACGATCCGGTACTTACTATAAATACTGCAATTTTTGACTCCGTGCGCTTTCGGGGCACAGTTTCTTAACACGAGTAAATAAAAATGTGATTTTTCAGAAAATACTCATGTAGTGGGAATTTGCCGAAAGTTTCATGGTACGTAATCTTATGACATGAAATCATGAGAAGTATCATGACACATATGCCGGGGACCCTCAGTGTGACAGGCTGAAGGTCAATCTATCCCGGTTGTACCATGAGACTTGTCAAAAGTTTCATGACATGAGAGGACTGCAACGCCATTTGAAATTAAAGCACCCCACCTGAGTAATAAAAAGTAACAACCTTGATATATCCTTAAACCCATTCCATAAATCATAACTCCTTCATTTAATAAATCCAAACCCGATATATTTTATAAAATACTCGTGTTAACGAAATTTGTCAAAAGTTTCAATCTGCATTCGGCTCTCAACAGAACGCCAGCTTCTATTTCGCCGTGGCACTCGTGCAATCGTTGAAATATTTTCCAACCAATATATGAGATCTCCTAATCCGAATGATGTTGCTAGACTACTGTATATTGGTTAACAACGTGGATTTCCAGGGATGTTAGGCTCTCTAGATTGCATGCATTGGAGGTGGAAAAATTGTCCAACAGCTTAGGCAGGGCAATATGCGGGACGTAGTGGAAAACCGACAATAATCCTTGAAATTATTGCTGATTACGATCTTTGGATATGGCATGCGTACTTTGGTATGCCAGGGTCCAATAATGATATAAATGTTTTGGAAAGATCTCATCTTTTTGCAGATCTGGCTAGAGGCATCGCTCCACCAGCACATTATGTCATCCCAATAAAAAGTGTACGATATGGGTTATTACCTCGCGTATGGAATATATCCAAAGTGGGCAACACTTGTTCAAACTATTCACGATCCTCGCACAGAAAAAAAGAGGTATTTTGCAATGAAACAAGAGTCGTGTAGGAAGGATGTCAAGCGGGCGTTTGGAGTTCTTCAAAGCCGGTTTGCAATTGTTGCAAATCCTTCCCAGTATTGGAGCAAGGATGATTTGCATGATATAATGTCTGCGTGTATTATCATGCACAATATGATAATTGAGGATGAGCGGGATCTTAATATACCCATCGATGAAGCAAGAGAAGTTTCTATCCCAGACGTTGAAATTGTGAATGAAGGACTCGATCAATTCCAGACATTTCTTGCCCGATTTAATAAAATTAAGGACAAAGATGCACATATATCACTTTGTAATGCTTTGATTGAACATTTGTAGGAAGAACGCATGAGTTATGATGTTTAATGTATTATGAGTTATGAAATGTGTTTAATAAATTGTTTGTTTTTAAAATTATTTTTTTTGTAATATAATTTTAAATTTTATTTATTATTAAAATATTAAATTAAATATTAAGAAAATAATTTTAATATGATAATTATTAATGTACATAAATATAAATATAAAGTAATTATTATTTTTAACTAAATAATTTAAATATAAAAATTAAATATATTATATATATTTAAAATATGTATTAATATAATTAATAAATGTAATATTGTAGAGGAGAGGGAAATTCTCCCCTTTCCTCACCCCCACTCGCTCCGCAGCACCGCCGTCGCTGCTCGCGATAACCCTCGCCTCCGCACTCCCAATTGCCCTCGCCAGTGCCTGCCTCTCACCCTTGCAGTCTCCCTCGCCGTCGATCACCCTAGCCGTTTCCTCTGCCTCCGCACGACCTCGACGCTGTCGCTCGCCCTCGCCCTTCCGGCTCTCTCGCCACTGAATCCGCGTCTCTTCCATCGCTTCACCTCAAGGTCTGTTGGTCAATTTTCACTCTGCCGTATGTAGCTCAGCATTTTATAGATCTTAGTTATGGTATTACCATTGTGGAATGAGAAATTTATTTTGCGAGCAAGTTGTTGTGTATGCATTTCTGTGTATCTGTGTGTGTGTGGTCCGTATGAGTTCAGGTAGGGGAGGTGGCGGTCTCCGCCGCCGGCAGCGGCCGTTGTGCCGTGGTGTAGATGGTAGATAAATTAGGAGTCGTTGAGCAATTGATTAAATGGACTACTGCATGCTTGTTAAATTTAGCCCTTCATTAATGTGAGGTATTAGTTGCTCTGATTGAATTTAGCATTACTGATTAAATTCTAATGAGCATCCTAACAGTAAGGTCCTGGCCATGGAGGAACCCATGCCCTTCAAAAGCCTACACAGCAGAGACTACCAAGGCCACAAGAAGAAGGTACGTTGTGTGCCCTCTCTTTCCGCTTTCTTTCTTTCTTTCTTCTTCTTCTGTTTAAAACGTGCATTCTTCTTCTTCTGTGAATTCATAATTAAATGTACTTTCATGCTGTTTAAAAGGTGCATTCTCTTCTTCTGTGAATTCATAATTAAATATACCTTTATGCTGTTTAAAAGGTGCATTCAGTGGCGTGGAATTGTGCTGGCACCAAATTGGCTTCAGGTTCTGTGGATCAAACTGCCCGAGTTTGGCAGATTGAACCGCATGGCCATGTGAGTTTTTGATGTTATATTGTTTCCATTACTTCAATTCAAGATTGAATTTTGTTTATTTTGTCTATGTTTCTCTGGCCTTGAAATTTGAAAATTGTGAGTGTTTTACTGCTTATTTGAGACTGCAACTCAATATACTGAATGAGTTATCAAATGTTTCAAAAATCAGGAACTCCATATGCTGGGCACTTTTCCCCTTGATTGTTTATTTGTGTGTTAGGAATTTGTTATGTTCCTCCATCGGTGATGTGAAGAATGTGGAGTTCTGGACTTTAGTTTTGAAATTAGGGCAACATGCGGCTTTTGTGTTGGAAGAATGCTCTGGCAGTATGGTAGCAAGCAACTAGAAAATTAAGGTAACAATATAAAGTCAAAAAACATGTTTTTGTTCCCAATTGTAGGTTCTGTTTGAGAGTTGAAATGTGGAAGGAAAAGAAAAGAAGGGCGAGAAATGGAGTCCATCCATTTCTGAATAAAAGCATAATGGGAGACCATTTTTTTGTTTCTTTGTCTTTTTCCTATTCCAAATGGAGGTTCGTTTTTGTCATTTTCTTTTGTTTTGACTTTGTTCAAATTCGTCAATACAAATGTGGCCTTAGAAATTAGAAAAGTTAATATTAGATCAATGTGTTGGTATAAAATTCAATGAATTTTGTTTAAACAGGGATGGAATGTAATTAGTTTTCTCAAATTGGGATAAAATTGATTTATGGATCATTAGAGTGCCAACTCTGAAAGTGGAACGGCCTTTCCTGAAGACAGCTTATATTTTGCCTTTTGCTAACAATTGATTTCAAAATCAGGGTAGGAGTTGTCCATTCATGGCTTGCTCAAACTGTTGAGTGTGGGCGTGTGGTCAAAAACAAACAATTGCATTATAATAAACGCGTCAAGTCTAGATTACGCCTATTGGATTTTGCAACTAATGAGCTGTAATATTCTATGTTGACATTTTGACTTGCTTGGTTTTGATCTTCATCTTGCTTTTAGCTTCTTTTCATGCTAGTTTGTTGTGCAAGTTTCCTTGGTTAATTGTTTTCTGTTTTTTTCTCAATATGTTACTTTGTTGTGAACAGGGTAAAGCTAAGGATGTTGAGCTAAAAGGGCACACTGACAGTGTCGATCAGTTATGCTGGGATCCAAAACATGCTGATTTGATTGCAACTGCATCGGGTGACAAGACTGTCCGCTTGTGGGATGCTAGGAGTATGTTGCGATTGTTGCATTGATATTTTTTTTGCAAATGACAACATTGTATCGTTTCATTTCATTGTAAATGTTTTCTGAGGTACCCGTTGCATAATAAATGTTTGGCTTCTATCCCAATCTTTATCACTTAACCAAAGATACTAAAATGCCGTAATTGTTTGAGCTGTACTTATTTTTTTCATTTTTTATTTTTTATTTTTTTTTTTAAATATTTAGAGGCAAAGTCATCTAACGCAAATTCCTTAGGAGCAAAATCTAATGTGATTTCCTTGTGGCCTATAGGCGGAAAATGCTCGCAGCAAACAGAACTTAGTGGGGAGAACATAAACATCACCTATAAGCCAGATGGCACTCACATTGCTGTTGGTAATAGGGTACATATGAATGATCTCTTTTGCTGTTAACTTCCACAATATACATCGTTTCTGGTAGTCCATTCTAGATGTTCAATCTCATGCTTTTTCTGTGCATTCAGGATGATGAGTTAACTATTTTGGATGTTCGCAAATTTAAATCCATACATAAACGCAAGTTCAATTATGAGGTAAGAACGTCAAACTTCTATTGGTTATATGATATACAATTGAGAAACAAAAAATGAAAAAGAAGAGGCTTAGCTTATAATTTACCATCAGAAATTACATATACACCTAGAAGTATTTTTGGAAATTATTTAAGAGATTATTTTCCTAGACACTTTCTGAACATTTAGATTTTTCTATTCTTTTCAGAAAAAAAAATTGCCTTGTTTTTTCGGTTCAAATTTGTTGTTCGTTAGTGAATTGCTGAACTTTTTCAGATTTGTGAAACAAAACAGTAGTTATAGTGAATAACGTTTTTGTGCCAAATAGTTTCTTTGATGTAGTCTCCTTCATTGATACGGCATATCTGATATGTCGGACGAGACATTCCAGAAACCATATATTACATTACTCTACTCATTTAACATTGAAATGATGCACAAAACACGTCATACGGGGTTTAGATTTTGAAATTTTGAATCAGTTTTCCCTCTTCCTTAATGCTCTAGATATTGTTCCTCATCAGGTCAATGAGATTGCTTGGAACATTACTGGTGATTTGTTCTTCTTAACAACAGGAAATGGTGAGAGTTATTTTTAATCCCATAAAGGAGTTCTTGCTTTTTCAGCCCACATTTATAACTCATTGCTCAGTTCTTCCCTATCCTTAGGCACTGTTGAAGTGCTTGCCTATCCATCTCTCCGGGCTGTCGATACCCTCATGGCTCACACTGCTGGTTGCTATTGCATTGCAATCGACCCGCTTGGAAGGTGTCTTTCATATCCATTCACCCTTCCCTGTTATATGAAATACTGTAGATTAGCCTACACTGTGATGATTTAGAATGTTGAAGTTTTCGGTTGGTGAATATGCAATTCCATGAAATCGAAGAAGGCTGCCAATGTTTATTCAATTGCCCGAATCATGAATTTCTGAAGATGGTAAAAGTAAAACTCATTTTCTTGAGCAGATATTTTGCTGTGGGAAGTGCTGATTCTTTGGTCAGCCTTTGGGATATAAAGGAAATGCTGTGTGTCCGTACATTCACAAAACTTGAGTAAGTTCCTTATATCCCTCTCCTCTGAAAGAACTCTTTTATAATGACTTTACCTGCCATATGAATGCTATTTGTTGTGGCATTATTAAGCTTTTGTTTACTCGTATACCAGATGGCCTGTTCGGACCATAAGTTTCAACCACACTGGGGAATACATTGCTTCTGCCAGTGAGGACTTATTTATTGATATTGTGAGCATCCTAAAAGCTTCTCTACATTTTCTTTAGCTGTGGCCTTTGTATTCCATACTTATGTCTTTCTCCATGTGGGGTTGTCCACTACTAAAAATTTTCAACAGTCCAATGTTCAAACAGGCCGATCAGTCCACCAGATCCCATGTCGGGCTGCCATGAACAGCGTGGAATGGAATCCCAAACACAACCTACTCGCGTATGCTGGAGATGATAAGAACAAATACCAGGCCGATGAAGGTAACTGCTCTATCTGTCATACTTATCGACTACTTAAGAAAAGCCACCGAGACATAATGCCTTCCTCTGCACAGGTGTTTTTCGCGTGTTTGGCTTTGAGAGCGCATAGCTCACAACACACAGCTCGCGCTTGCAACGACAAACTTGTGAGATTGTTGGGTATTTTCACTTTTTCTTGTGGTCCAAAAGCTGGAAGATATAACTTGCAATTGATATAAATGAATAACCGATCAACTCAACTGATTTGACTATTAGCGGTTTATACTAGCATCTGATAAATTATTTTGTTGTATAAATATCTCAAAAGAAAATTGAAAAAGCAAAATTTTTCTGAAAATGATGGGATATTCTACATTCTATAATTTTTTGTTCATAGAAATAAATTCATTTAAAAAGGTTTATCAAACACTAAAATCAGTGAGTTGAACAAATTTGAGACAAAAAAATTATGTGAAAATGTGGACTTAGGTAAATTTGATGACAATACAACACAACTTAGAAAAGTTCCATCATACTCATTACTCAATGAAGAACCTTCTCAGTTCTAACAAAGCTGAGTTATAATTAGGACTTGGAAAACGTATTTAACTTCACAAGGAAACTAAAATGATTCACTCTCTTATGTCATCTCCAGCAATAAACTCTATTTTCCAGTCAACTTTATTCTATTTTACAGTTCAGTTTAAAGTTTCTTACTTTTCATCTCCAACAATCAACTTTAAATTTTCTTCTATTTAACAATATTCCATTATGATTCATTTTACTATTTATTTATTTTTTATTTATCAAATTAATATATTGTATATGTTACCAAAAAAATTAATATATTGTATATATTTAAATTTTATCATTAAAATCTTATCAAAATATATATATTTTTTATGTTTGTTTTATTTTTAATTATTTTAATTTTAATGAAATGTATTTCAATTCTATATTTTTGGTAAATATTGGCACTCATGTACCGGCAAATGTGTGTGGGAGTTCAAATCACACAAATTATAAAGGAGCTAATGGGGAGGGATAGGGGCCAGATGGGAATCGAACCCCCAACCATAAGGTTGGAAGTCAGGGGGCATGATCATTGGGTCAAGGCCTCATTCCCTATTTCAATTCTATATTAATGCAATACTTTTATAATTCAACTAAATATTGTAAAATTTTGTTACAATTTTGAATATACTTTGAAGTTTGAACAACTATAAATTTTGAAATTTTGAAAAATTACTTAATAATTAAAACACACATTTATTATTACATTGATAAAAATATATATTTTAATAAAATTTTAATGATAAAATTTAAACATATACAATATATTAATTTGATAAATAAAAAATAAATGAATAGTAAAATGAATCATAATGGAATACTCTTAAATAGAAGAAAATTTAGAATTGATTGTTGAAGATGAAAAGTAAAAAATTGTAAACTTGACTGAAAAATAGAGTATAGTTGACTGAAAAAAAAATTTATTTCTGGAGATGGAGGTTCAATACGGCGTCGTATCAACCTCCAATTTGCCAGCATTGCCATTGACAACAGAACAGATTCCTTCGTACCGCAAAAAAAATTTACTTTTATTTTAATTGAAGTTTTAACGAACAGAAAAGAGGTACCGCAAAAAAAAACGAACAGAAACGAGATACTTTGTGGGGCCCATCACTTACGCTCCCCCACGTTCCCCCGTTCCTCCGTTACATGCCTGTCACTCACGGTCACCTCCCCACAATTTTAAAATTGTACGTACTTGTAATGTACCTTAAGAAAACCAAAAAGAAATTTGTACTTGCAACTAACTACATTTCCCCAATATTTCACGTTAGTGTCTTCTTTTTCTTTTCTTTTTTTAATGTTTAAAAAAAATTTAGTGTTTAATACTCCCTCCGTCCCACTTAACTTGTCTTGTTCCACTTTTGCACACAATCCAATGCACTTTTTCAACCGCTAATACCTCAAAATGTGTACAACAAAAAATATTGTAAAATATATATTCTAAAACTACATGATTATCCGATTCTAACAAGACCCAATTCGACTATTTTTTCCAAATATATACATGCAATAAAATCGAGTCAAAGTAGAACAATGAACAGTGTCAAAAAGTCAAACATGACACGTTAGCTGGGACGGAGGGAGTATTTAATATACATTTATATATCATATATCATCAATATATAAATATGGAAAGGGAATGGGAGTTGACATAATAGTTATATCCTTGACTTCCAACATTATGGTTTGGGGTTCGATCTTCACCCGGTTTTCTATCTCTCCTTTATGCCCTTTGTAATTTATGTGATCTGGGCTTCCAATACACGAGTATCAATGTTTACCCCATATATATATATATATATAATATATCTATATATAGGGGATGTGGACTTCACTTAGTAGTTAAGTTCTATAATTCGATGGTTGGAAGTTTCATTTCTCATTAGCTCATATTCTTCCCCTTTATTTATTATTTTTGCAAAACCGAAATCAGAGAAATGGTAGTGGGAGTCCATGTCACACAAATTACAAAATGGATAAAGGGGAGGGATAAAGGGCCGGGGGGAACCGAACCCCCAACCATAAGGTTGGAAGGTAGAGAGTTGACTATTTGGACAACTCCTCATCCTCTTTTTATGGGAGCCGAGTGGGGAATCAAACCTCCAACCTGAAGGATGTGAATAAGGGAATTTGACCACTACGTGTCCTCGAGCATCCCTTTTATTTATTTGTAATTAATGTGATTTGCGATTTTAGCAACCAAAAAACATATAAAAATAGCTAGCATTACAATTATATTCATCTATCACATCTAAAAAATGCAAAACTGTTACGTGGCAATATGCATCTTAATGCATGTCCACATATTAGCTAATAAATGCCAAGTGTATAAACACTTGTCCTTGTACTAAATTATCATTAAGTGACTAATGAAAAATAATGAATGGGATGAATTTCCATTACACTGCATCTCGTCATTCTCACTATCACTTATATTCTATACACATTTATATCCTATATATACTTGTGTTATACACATGTATCTTTCAATTAATATATACGCCTTATATTATATGAATAAAATTCATTCAACTAATAGGCTTTAATTTTACAACACTTTATCAGCACGAGTAGCTCTACGGAGGTACTGCCGGAGGAAGTTTCAAATCTATAAAAATTATCGTTGGAGGTAATATTTGTTTATTTAAAATTTCAATTTTATTTCTACGACTAACCTTACAGAATTGGGGTTTTATCCCTATACACATAATTTGGTCAATCGAGCAAAAATGGAATTGGCCTCAATATGCCAAGAAAAATAACATCCTACCGGGCTTGAGAAAGGGATTCGAATTATTGTCCAACACTGGCGGAATCAGATGAATTATGGCACGAATCAAATCGTCGTATAAAGACGAAATGCTGCAAAAACCCCAAAATGGGGTAAACCCAAAAGAGGGTATATATGTGCCCGGTAAAACCGGATGAATCATGAAATATCCAAAGTGGTATAAAAAGTCTATTACACCGATATATGAAAAATGCTACTGAAAATCCACCAAAATGTGGGAAAATATACCGACACCTCAAGGTGGTCGTATTGCCATTCTTGGCTAGACCAAGCAATAAAGTTTTGCTAAAAATCATCATTCCAGGCGAACAAATTCTTGCAGACTCCCAAAGGGAATATGAATTAATGTAAAAGTCCAATAAATTAAGAGAAAAATTATATAGTCAATAATAACTATGTTGGTTTTCTTGATTGGACAAAGCAATGAAATATTGCTGAAATATTCTGAATCCAAGCCGACAAATGCTTGCCCTTTCTGAAGAGAATATGACTAAATATGAAAATCAGGGCGTGACTATGGTTAAAGTCAAAAGGCAAAATATTATTGAAATCATGATTGAAAATTGAATCGGGTTGAGATCTATTGGCAAAATGAAAATATGAATTCCCCCGAATTAACTAAATATATGGTATAACCACAAAAGGCCTTATAAATCCCATTAGTGGTTTAATACCACTGTACCAGAAAGTATATGTCATGATAAAATTATATGATCTGTTGTGATATCAAAAGCTATTGGACCTTTAAATGTCATCTAGCTAGATATGTGGCTTGTTTATATGAATCCTCTAAAAGGAGGGGAAAATGAAAGTCCTTAAGCTCGAAATAAATCATATTGATCATGATGATTGATTTGATAATAAAATCTGATCATGATGATTGATTTGATAATAAAATCATGCACGTGGACTTAAATTCATTGAGCACAATGTATTGGTGTCAAATGAAATGAAAATTTATAAATGTACTCCCCGTTATAATCCCCCTTGTAATTTCAATATCTATGTTGTGTATATAAATTATACACTTGTGCCTGCCTTATTGGAAAGATAAATGGATGCCAAAATCAAATGAAGCCGAGGATATTTGCCTCATTGATAGTGCCATTGCGCACGTTGTATTGAAACACAAAAGCTATTATCCCAATTAAATATGGGAAAACTCACTGCTAATAAAATCAGTGGAAGTTCAAAAGAACTCGGGAAGAGTCATTGTAATCTCCTGAAGGAGAAGAAAAATGTGCTTGAATATGCACTATTCTCGAGAAAATCTCGAAAGAGCTTACTAAGCTTCAGTGATATTCGGAAAAATTCATATCACTATGAAATACAGAATGAGACAATAACATTATTTCTTGATTACTCAGATTATGATCCAAAGAAAGTAAAAAATTACATCAATATCCTCTGCCATATACCATACAAATTAAAGCTGAGTACCACTGAAATATATCATGTGGTAGACCTGAAGTCTACTCGTAATTTTCTTAATTGGCACGATCAGCTTGGGCATCCTCCTAAAAATATTATGCTGAGGTGAATTATTAGAAATTCAAATTCAAATAAATATATATATGTGTTTCTTGTACAAATAATTAAATTGTGAGCACACTTACGCCCAATAAAGAAAATGCGATTGGATGGTGCCATTGAATTTTAAACGCGTGCAAGCCAGGCCTGGCCAAAGTATATGCCAAAATAAGTAATAATTAAATTGCACGCAAGACCGATGAGGTCAAAGTTACCTACATCATTTTGGGGACATGCTATGCAACAACGCTTATGAAAATAAAGCCGACATATTGTCATTAATTCTCTCTCCCTATCATTGATATAAGCTCAATGTTTAGTAAATTAAGAATATTTTGGTGCGCGATATAGTCCCCATTATGCCACCTTAATTGGGCTCCCAATGATGATTGGGTACATATGTCGGATATAAATCACCATTAATAAATTATATTTGGTACCAAAGTCTGGTGATTTTATATAAAGGTTTGCAGATTATTAATTTCAGACATTAGGGGGAGATATGAATCAACCGGAAAATTACTATTGTGATTGCAAAAAATTGTATATTTGCATAAATTGCAAATTCAGACTCTACAAAAGTTACAAAAACTCATATCGGCATTGCCCAAGGAAAACTTGTTGCCCGAGTAAATAATTGTGGCACAAGATAATCACTTGATGCGGAGTATGTCCTAAATGGACCAATTACAAATGTGAAATGAAATCTTGCACGATCGAAGTGCGGTAAAACATCTGGTTCCAAGGATAAAAATCCTCGCGGTTTATAAATTTTAGAAAGTGACGAAATTTCTGTAACAAGCTCTATAAAAGAGCAAATAGCCCCAAAAGAGCAGGGCCCTTACCTTAAAAAATAATGAGATCTCAATTAATAGTCACAAGCAAAAATATTTGGAAGCCAGATGAAATGATATTGCAAACCTAAATCGGTTGATGAATGTCGGCAAAATAAGATCTTGACTCTATGTGCAATCTGAATGCATGTTATTTACTAGCCTCAGTGAAAGCCTAACATAAGAAGGCTATATAAATGGCATTGGGATCGAAACATATAATTGCTATCTTCAAAGGACGATAGCCTTGGGTTTATTAAACTCGTACATTTGTTGATATGATATAAGAATAAACTACAGTATCGTCCGGAAGATAAATATTCCCTAAATTATCCTTAATGAAGCTTATATAGCACCATTGAAAGGGGAAAAGGATAAATGGATTTGAGATCTAAGATTTGGTAAAACCAAATTTTGCCTTGGTGTAGAAATTGGGTGCACCCCCTACTTGAAAATGTGTTAAAAATGAATTTCAAAAAGGGATATCCGCTAAATGCTTAATGCTCGGCCGAGCCATTGATCATATAAAGGATCCTTTTATACCAACACTGAGAGAATGAATAAATGTTTTGTCCAAAAGTGACCATATCTTAGTGGATTTAGTCAGCAAGGCGTTGCCGACTGCGATATTAAAAAATTGGTAAAGAAAATTGAAATGCGTCGTTTGAATGATCTCAAATGAAATTTAAATCAGGGGGAGACGGATTGAATGATCCCAATTCTCAAAAATACAGTCCAAATCATGGGCAGAAATAAACACAAGAATATTGTACTCTTTTTCTTTCACTATGATCTTTTTCCCACCGGGTTTTTTCTTAGTAAGGTTTTAACGAGGCATATTCTTTGTGATGTGGACATGCAAGGGGATTGTTACGTGGCAATATGCATCTTAATGCATGTCCACATATTAGCTAATAAACCAAGTGTATAAACACTTGTCCTTGTACTAAATTATCATTAAGTGACTAAGCACATCATGTAACCCTATAAAAGGGTATCACACGGCTCTAAACGGAGTTTGAAAAATAATGAATGGGATGAATTATTACTCCATTACACTGCATCTCGTCATTCTCACTATCACTTATATTCTATACACATTTATATCCTATATATACTTGTGTTATACACATGTATCTTTCAACTAATATATACGCCTTATATTATATGAATAAAATTCATTCAGCTAATCGGCTTTAATTTTACAACAAAAACCTTATTCTTATTTCATATCCTTACATAAAGAGAGGGAAAAAAGTATGAACATTTTATCCCTAAAAGTAAAATGAAAGCCTACCACTAAATAGAAATGTCAAAAATAAAATTACATTCTAAAAAATACTATTAATATTAAAGGATTTAGAGCTCAGTATGTAACGGTCAGCTCCATGATTATAAGTTTAGTGTCCGTTCTGCACGTAGAGCTGTAGCTGCGACTGCAGCTGTTGGAAGCTTTAGGAGCTTTAGCTATTAGTTTTTGCATAAATATTCTATACAAGTAGCTGTAGCTGTTATTAATTGTAATTTGAAGAGAAAAATTAATTAAATTTGGAAAGTAGCTTTCGAAAGCTCCCAAAAACTACCGAGCTTAGCTTCTAATTGTAGAGCTCAGGACCGTCTAATCATTTTGGAAGACCCTGTTCTAATTTTTTTTTTGCCCTCTTAATATATCTAATAAAGTAATTACAATTGTTTAAATTTATTTATAAAACTAGCACTATAACAAAAAAAATTAAACAAAAAATTTAAACCGAAAAACTGTTGTGAGAGAACTGAGAACAAAGAAAATATTTGAAAGTTTCAGCAATGAGAACAAAGAAAATTGTGGCGAGAAAGAGAACTGATACTTCCTCTATTTAGAAAAGATAGCTACGTTTGGAAAAACGATACTATTCACACAAACACTTTGACTTGAAGTTTTATCATAGTTATACAAGTTAAAATATAACCAAGTGAGATCTTGTTAGATTTGTCTCGTCTTGTAGTTTTTACATATCGAACTTTTATAATTTTTACTTGTACCAAATTTGAGTTATTAATGATTTAAAATGTGCATTGGACTGCGTGCTACGTGGGTCCGTAGCAAACAAAAAAAAAATAGAGGAAGTACGAAACTAGAAAGGCACGCAGACTTCTATTATATTTTGAGCCCCAATTAGTTTATTAAGTAATATAATAATAGAATAAAAAGATTTTGGGCCCCCAATTTTTTGAAGACCCTGTGCTAAGGCCCAGTTTGCACTGTGCCTTAGTCGGGTCTGGTAAAGCTTTTCGGAGTTGCAATTCACAGCTAAAACCTTCAGAAACTAGCATGCAGAACATGGCTATTGTTTTGACATAAAAGCTAAAGCTCAGAAAAGCTTTCAAAAGCATTCAAAAGCTGCGTGTTCGAATTGAGGCTTTAGGTTTAGAATTTAATAGTTAAAAATAAAATAGGTTAAAAATTAGTTATAAAAATTTGTTGAGGGAATGTGAGAATATATACGGATAAGTTTGAAATGTGTGAATAGTAGTATTATTAATTAATTTTCTCTAAAAGCAATAATAATTTTTAACAAAAATTTTAAATTTATCCAAATGTTATATAATATATAACTGTAGCTCAATATTTATATATGGTAATGCTATGATAGAAATATATTATATAGTTTATGGGAGTAAGTAAAGGATTTAATAAAAACTATAGTGAGTACAAAGAAAAAGGACACAGTAGTTAAGAAGAGCAGACTCACTAATGAAAAAGGTATTGAGGAGAGAGTGAATGATCTTGTTATCTTATTATCATATAGAGAGTCTTATTTATAGGCACCAAACCGCAATACACAACACAATATAGGATAGGTAGGTCAATATATGTAGGCAATTATAATCAGGGAAAGTATCCACAAATCTCTTCAAGATTGTGCATGTCCGGTGAATAGTGTAGATGTGATTTGTAACACTCCCCCTTGTGGATACTTTATACAAAGAATATGCCTCGTTAAAACCTTACTAGGAAAAACCCAGTGGGAAAAAAAATCCTAGAGAAGGAAAAAGAGTACAATATTCTTGTATTCATGGCTTCCCCTGATTTGTCATCATTTTAAATTTCGAAGCCGCCACATTCCAATTTTCTTCACGAGCTTCTCGAAGGTTGCAGTCGGCAATGCCTTGGTAAATAGATCTGCAAGATTATCAGCTGAACGGATTTGTTGCACATCTATTTCACCATTTTTCTGTAGATCACGAGTGAAGAAAAATTTTGGTGAAATATGTTTCGTTCTATCTCCTTTAATATACCCTCCCTTCAATTGTGCTATACAAGCTGCATTATCTTCATATAGTATTGTTGGGGGTATTTTTTCTTCAGTAGCTATGCCACAATTTTTCAATATATGGTGCATCAAAGATCACAACCATACACATTCTCGACTGGCTTCATGGATTGCTAAAATTTCAGCATGATTTGAGGAAGTAGCAGTCAATGTCTGCTTCATTGATCTCCATGAAATTGCAGTACCGCCACAAGTAAAACATAGCCAGTTTGAGATTTGGCTTTATGTGGATCTAATAAATATCCAGCATCAGCAAAGCCGATTATTTCATGTCGAGAATTATTTGGGTAAAATAACCCAAGATCAATAGTTCCTTGGAGATAGCGAAATATATGTTTAATTCCATTCCAATGTCGTCTTGTAGGAGATGAACTAAATCTCGCTAATAAATTTACTGCAAATGATATATCTGGTCTAGTGCAGTTTGCGAGATACATTAAAGCACCTCTGGCACTTAGATATGGGACCTCTGGTCCAAGAATTTGTTCATCTTCCTCTTGTGATCTAAACGGATCATTTTTTATATCAAGTGACCTTACGACCATTGGAGTACTCAATGGATGTGCTTTATCCATATAAAACCGCTTTAAAACTCTCTGAGTATACGCTGTTTGATGGACAAAAGTTCTATGCTTTAAGTATTCAATTTGTAGACCAAGGCATTATTTGATTTTACCAAAATCTTTGATTTCAAACTCCTTTTTCAAGTATTCAACAGCCTTTTGGAACTCCTCTGGAGTTCCAATCAAGTTGAGATCATTAACATAAATTGCAATGATTACAAACCCTTGTCCATTTTTCTTAATGAACATACATGGACAGATTGGGTCTTTTGTGTAACCCTCTTGTACCAATGACTCACTAAGTCGGTTATACCACATTCGCCCGGACTGTTTCAGTCCATATAGAGGTTTTTGTAATTTGATGGAATACATAGGTGTAGGATTTGATTCATATGTCTCTGACATTTTTAATCCCTCTGGGACTTTCATATAGATATCTGTATCTAAATTTCCATATAGATACGCAGTAATAACATCCATTAATCTCATTTCAAGATTTTGATGGACTGCTAAACTGATAAGATATCTAAATGTTATTCCATCCATTACAGGGGAATATGTTTCATCATAATCAAATCTGGGTCTTTGTGAGAACCCTTGGGCGACTAATCTCGCTTTGTATCTGACAATTTCATTTTTGTCATTTCTTTTTCTTACAAAAACCCATCTGTATCCGACTGGCTTTATATTTTCTGGTGTTTTGACAATTGGTCCAAACACTTTTTTTTTAGCCAGGGAATCCAATTCAGATTGGATTGCATCTTTCCATTTTGGCCAATCTTTTCTTTTCCGACATTCATCAACCGAATTTGGTTCATGATCCTCATCATCATTTATGATATCACGTGCTATATGGTATGAGAATGCATTATCTATGATAATTGCATCTCGATTCCAAACATTTCTGCTTGTGACAAAATTGATTTATATTTCATTATTTTCAAGTTCCTACTTCTCTAGAGCTGCAAATCCCTGCTCCTCTGGAGCTATTTGCTCTTCAAGAGCTTCTTTTTCCTCTGGAATATTTTCTGTAATTTTGTCACTTTCAATGATTTGTGATCCTCTTTTCTTTCAAGGATTTTTATCTTTGGAACCTGGTGGTCTACCACGCTTCAAGCGTGCAGTAGATTCATCTTTGGCACTTGTAATTGGTCCCTCTGGGACATTAATTTTGATTGGAACATTTGCTGCCGGTATAAGAGATTTTGTTACTCTTTTAGAGTCGCATAATGCGTCCGGCAATTGATTTGCAATATTATGCAAATGTACAATTCTTTGTACTTCTAGTTCACAATCATTTGTACGAGGATCAAAGAAATCTAACGGTGTTTTCCAGTTGATTTCTTTTTCTTTCTTTGGTTGATTTTTATCTCCCCCTAATGTTGGGAAATGAGATTCATCAAAATGACAATCTTTGAATTCGCAGTAAATAAATCACCAGTTAATGGTTCGAGATATCGAATAATCGATGGTGATTCATACCCGACATATATTCCCAATCTGAGTTGGGGACCCATCTTTGTGCGATGAGGTGGTGCAATCAGGACATATACTGCGCAACCAAATATTCTGAGATGGGATATATTGGGTTCATGCCCAAATGTTAATTGTATAGGGGAGTATTCATGATAATGTGTCGGTCTTATCCGCACCAATTTTGCTGCATGGAATATTGCATGCTCCCAAGCTGTCCATGGCAATCCATATCTCATTAATAATGGTCTGGCAATTAATTGTAAACGCTTTATAAGCGATTCAGCAAGTCCATTCTGTGTATGGACATGAGCAACAAGATGCTCAACTGTTATGCCAATTGACATGCAGTATTCATCAAACATCTGGGATGAATATTCACCAGCATTATCCAATCGGATATTTTTATTGTATAATTAGGAAACTGTGCTCGTACTTTAATAATTTGAGCAAGTAATTTTGCAAATGCATAGTTGCGAGATGATAATAATGATACATTGGACCATCGCGTTGATGCATCAATTAGCACCATAACATGGTGGATCTATAGGTCCACATATATCGCCCTAAATTCTTTCAAGAAAATTAGGGCTTTCAGTTCCCACTTTTGTTGGTGAATGTTTGGAAATCAATTTTCCTTGGAAGCAAGCAACACATATATAATCATTATGTTGCAGCAATTTTTGTCCCTTTAATGAATGGCCATGACTATTTATAATAATCCGCCTCATCATTGTAGAGCCGTGATGGCCTAGGCGATCATGCCATATCATATATTCATCAGTAAGCCTATGGCTTCCAATAAACCTCTGGCCTATTTTGGGATGATATTCATTAGTGGGCCTCTGGCCATCAATAAACCTCTGGTTTATTTGGGCAATATTAGACCTGTGGTCTAAGTGATAATTTTCAGTTGTATTTATCTTTGTAAAATACAATCCAGAAGACACAGCTGATAATTTTTCCAATATATATTTCTTACCATGAGTGGTATTTATAATTAATAAATATTCAACATTCTCTGAAGTCGATGTCTCGAGATGATACCCATTTTCTCGGATATCTTTAAAACTCAATAAATTTCTTCGAGACTTGGGAGATAGGAGTGCATTTTTCACAATTAATTTTGTTCCCTCTGGGAAAACAAGGTTGGCTGTGCCAATTCCTTCTATAATATCTGCACTACCACAAATTGTGTTTATGTTTGTATCTACCATTTCTAAATTGGAATAACACCTTATGTCTTTTAGTATCGTGTGCGTTGAAGCACTATCAATAAGACATATATTATCATTTTTAAAATTCCCCATTTTGCTGTAATTAAAACAATATATCATTAATATTAAAACAAGATTTAATATAAGTGAAATATTACAATATAGAGAAAATAATATAGCACACATACAAAAGTAAAGACATATACAGAAGTTCCAAGCATAATGAAAATAATAATACAATATAACAATTAAACCAAATCATTATATAAATGATCAACTTGAAATTCTGGGATATTGGGCATATTCTCATCAGAATTCATTCCGTCAATATGGTTTGTTTCAACCACCCTTTTTCCTTTCTCCCTCTGGGAGTCTTGGTAGAGTTTGACCCAATGATGTCTGGTACGACAATTTTTGTACCAGTGCCCTTTTAGGCCACATCTATCGCATTTGGCTTCTTCATAACTCTGTTTTTGGACATCACCTCTGGTGTTGCCCTGATTCTGATTACGTGTGTCCGTCGTGGGTTTAATATAAACATTGTTGCGGAAATGACTTTTCCCACGACCTCGGTTATATCCACGACCACGAGGTCTCTGACCTCGGCCACGACCACGACCACGACCACGACTAGAAGATTCAGTCACATGTGCCTCTGGCAATGGACTACTGCCAGTTGGTCTCATTTCATGATTTTTTAATAATAAATCATTATTCTTTTCAGCCAGTAACAAAAATGTAATCAGATCAGAATATTCAGTGAAACCCTGTGCTCGGTATTGTTGCTGTAACATCGAATTGGAGGGGTGGAATGTAGAGAATATCTTCTCTACCATTTGTTTATCAGTAAATGTTTCACCACACAGTCTTAATTGTGATACTATATTAAACAGAGTAGAATTGTAATCATTTACTGATTTAAAATCCTGGAATTGTAAGTGTAACCAGTCATACTGGGCTTGAGGGAGATTAATTGATCTTAAATGATCATATCTTTTTTCTAAATTCTCCCAAAGTTCAATTGGGTCTTTGACCGTTAAACACTGTGTTTTCAATCCCTCATCAAGATGATGGCGGATGAAAATCATAGCTTTCGCGCGGTCTTGGTTTGAAGCCTGATTATCTTTTTCAATTATTTTTTCAAGACCCATTGATTCCAAATGGATTTCAACATCCATTTTCCAAGATAGATAATTTTCTCCAGATACCATTAGTGGTCTGAAATCCTGCTTTGTCAAATTAGCCATAATAAAATTATTGAAATACAAAGATTAAACATTACCTCAAAGGAAATTCCGGCAGAGCTCCGTCAGTGGCTCGTGCTGATAACGTGTTATATAATATATAACTGTAGCTCAATATTTATATATGGCAATGCTATGATAGAAATATAATATATAGTTTATGGGAGTAAGTAAAGGATTTAATAAAAACTATAGTGAATACAAAGAAAAAGGACACAGTAGTTAAGAAGAGCAGAATCACTAATGAAAAAGGTATTGAGGAGAGAGTGAATGATCTTGTTATCTTATTATCATGTAGAGAGTCTTATTTATAGGCACCAAACCACAATACACAACACAATATAGGATAGGTAAGTCAATATATGTAGGCAATTGTAATCAGGGAAAGTATCCACAAATCTCTTCAAGATTGTGCATGCCCGGCGAATAGTGTAGATGTGATTTGTAACACCAAACAAGTTCTTATACTACTATATTATAATATTAAAACACGTATGACATGTTTGGTAATATTAGCTGTTAACTGATTACTTAGTAATAAATAAATTAGAATTAGTTATTTGATCATTTTAGTATTTTATTTTTTGCCTATAATAAGCTGAAACCCAAAATGTTACTCTTTGCAGCTGATTCAAAAGAGCTTGAATACTATTTTAATTTAATTTGTCTTTTTAAAATGTTATTTTGTCTCACAACGTCTCACAAATGAGCTAATTCAATTTAGCTGTTTTGCCAAACAAGGCATTGAAGGGTTGCCTCAAAGCAGAATTATGAATACACAAATGATTAAACCTGAGACATTTGCTTAAGCTGTCAGGGCCTCCTACTACTTAGGGGGTGTTTGGAAGTTAGCGGATCCGCTAGCGGATAGCGGATTCGGAGAGAGAACTGTGAGGCAATCTGCTATTCGAATCCGCTTGCTCCAAAATATCCTCTAAGGCTAACTGTGTTTTGGTAACTTCTCTATTTCTATTATTTTTAAAATTAATTTACTATAAACATTAATTTTAAGCATAATGTATCCAACAAGGGAAAGAATTGATAGAATGTTACACAAGAAATAAGGCGAACATTAATTAAGGGACTAACCCCATATTTTATTTTACGAAATTTTGAGAGTACCAGCGTACTATAGTAAGTTTAATTATTGGAAAGTAGGAATGAAGATTCCCAAACACGCCCTTGATTATTCACGCCTTCATCAACTACTTTTCTTCCAAAGTGTATCACAGAATCTGCACCGTCTGTCACTTTAACTACCTCCTAGAAAATATCGCTTCTCGACGGACTTCCCACCGTCTGCGGCCACCGGACCTCCACCTCAATTACTTTATACTGCAATTTCGAGATATTTCGTTCATCGTCATCCGTACACCACTCTCCGCTCGCGCTTCATTGAACTCTGAAGAGAATTAAGGTTTTCGATAATCGGAGGAAGGATTTTTAATCTGATAAAATGGGGGTTGACTACTACAATATCTTGAAAGTTTCTCGGAATGCGACCGAGGAGGATGTGAAGAAATCGTACAAGCGGTTGGCGATGAAGTGGCATCCGGATAAGAATGCGGTAAACGCTAAGGAGGCGGAGGCGAAGTTCAAGCAACTGAGCGAGGCGTATGACGTTCTGAGCGATCCGAAGAAGAGGCAGATCTACGATAAGTACGGGGAGGAAGCGCTGAAATCTGGTTTATATCCGCCGCCAAGTTCGAAAGGCAGAGATTCTTCCGGTTATAATCCGAGGGATGCGGAGGATATTTTTGACGAATTTTTTGGTGGACTCAATGTCGGGAAAGGGAAGAGTGCCGTTGGCGGCGGCGGCGAAGGAGGAGGAGGAGGAGGAGGAGAAGGAGGAAGGCTGAAGAAGGCGGCGATTATGGAGACCAATTTGACTTGTACCTTAGAGGAGCTATATAAGGGGTCAAAGAGGAAGATGAAGATATCCAGAATTGTTCTGGACGATTCAGGGTAGGTGCATTTGATTAATCATCTTTGGTTGTTGTCTTTTGGCTCTGTTTCAGTTTGTTCTTACTTGATCTCTTTTGCAGATTGATGAATTTCGCTGGGTTGATTGATGGGAATTTGGTTGATCATCTGTGTTATTTTCGGTTTAGTTGCATACATCTGTGTCTAGTTGCATACATCTCTTATGAGAGATTTTTTTTGTGTCTGATTTATCGGTGGTGTTTGTTTTCTGGTGTTTTGGATTTGAGGCATATCCGTTTGTCTACAATTGCATAAAATTGGTGAAAATCGATAAAAGTACATATTTGTGAAATTCATGTGCATGTCTTGCTACAATTGGTGCATAACTTTTCCAAGATAGTGTTTTTCTAGTTATGTTTTCCTTTGCAGTACTATGGTGAAGAATGCCTGTCCTCTGTTGCATTTGTTTCATTTCTATGTAGAAAGCGTTTGTCTTCATTGGGATTTTTTGAGTGAGTATATATGATATTGTTGTTCAAGTGATTTTCATGATGCAAAGGTTAAATTCGATGTTGATTATTATTGTTACCCATGTGAACCAAAGGAAGATTGGTCTTGAATAAAGAAAATTTTCTATATGTAAGTAATGTGATTCTTTGCTTTGGTTTACAAAGTTTGATGAATAGAACAAAGCAACCCCTTTTGATATACTATTATTCACCAATACTCATGTACATGTCATTATTGCAGTAAGCCTATCACTGTTGAAGAGGTATTGGGAATACACATCAAACCTGGTTGGAAGAATGGTACAAAGATTACATTTCCTGAAAAAGGAAACCACGAACTGGGTGCTGCCCCAGGGGACTTGATATTTGTTCTAGATCAGAAACCTCACCCTACCTTCAAGAGGGATGGCAATGATCTAATCTTCAACCAGAGGATATCTCTACTTGATGCTCTTACAGGCAAGTCTATCAGCATAAAAACCTTAGATGGAAGAGATCTAACTGTTCAAGTATCCAATATTGTGAAACCGGGTTATGAACTTGTAATCGAAAACGAAGGTATGCCCATATCCAAAGAACCTGGCAAATTTGGAGTTTTGAGGATCAAATTTGAAGTCAAGTTCCCTTCAAGGCTTACCACTGAACAAAAATCAGATCTCCGGAGGATCTTGGGCAGGTCATCTGCTTAGCACTGGCTTTCTTTCCTACGGTCGTCTTTTCATGCACTCAAGTTAATGCAAGTGCAACACAATGTATATATTTAATCTGTTCGGAGTGGTAAAGTTGTGCATAGAAGGAGAGATAGATTAAGATTTCTTAATATTGGAAATATTTAGTTCCAATTCTGCAGCTGGTTTTGACACCACCCCCTCCCTCTTTCCCAAAAGCTTGCGATTGTTGCGGAATCGTAATGTTTAGTACTGCTCCTCTTTAGGGAGTTTTATCTGAATGTTGAACTTAGATAACTATACATGTTTATATCTTGATTGTGGAAGCTTGTTGTCTAATTTTGAGCTATACTTGCTTCGCCTAAAATAGATATTTCCAATGGTTCTTTATGCCAAATATGATGCTGGACGGATAGATTGTTATTGTGAAGTATACCTTAACTATATTGTCACTAATATGCTCTTTTTTTTGTACTTTCATGCAAAATAACTTAATGCATGTCCTAATGTCCACCATTGAGTCTATATCATGTTCACTTGTTCCTTGCTGCATTGCTCAATTTCCTGTTGAAGCCTACATGTTTATTGATTTTTTATCATACATTTCGGACCCCATGTTTGTCAATTTTGTTCTTGAAGTCTTCCTTTTTGCCCCTAGAATCCATCAACTTCTTGTCCTTTGTCAGTACATATGTTGGGATGGCTTTCACCCCAAACTGTTGCGCCACGACCTGTTTCCACACAATTCATTACTCATTAGTATTGTGTTCACATTGATTTTCAATATCACCTGTCACTAATATTTCGATTGAAATGAAAGAGCATACTATTTCCAGGTCATCATCAACCTTGATGAACTCCACATCAGTATATCTCTCTACAAATTCTTTAATTGCAGGTTGAATGTGCAGACAAGGGTCACACCAAGAAGCCATGAAATCAACAACAAACTTCAAAACAGAGGTAAAAAAGATCAGAAACATTACTACATGTCTACATAGGCCTAATACTGAATGAAGTAGAAAATTTTGACTATATATCTATAACCATCACCACTTTATTAGCCTGCTCTGATGCATTCAAGTGGGCTTTCCGTGTTGCTGATGAGTGAAATGCAGTAACCACACCCTTAATCAATCCATCATCAATTCTTGCAGGTGCAGCATTAACCTGACCCTTGATCAGTCCATATAAATATTCTTGCAGGCGCAGCATGTGAGGAATGATAAACAAAAGAACACTGGCCCCATCTTTTCTCCACAAATTTAGACAACAAAAGTGAATGAAACTGGTTTCAGGTAATAATGCCTTTTTATACCGGCCCAAATATTTCTCATCTCTAATCTATTCGTTTAACATTGTTAAATGTGAGCATGAATGTGGGATATGTTCTTGATGGAACCTTTTTTCTTTTGACCACTGGTTTTAACTTTTAAATGTGCGAAGTCTTTAGGGAAAATGAGATCATGTGTTTAAAGGAAACTGAAGACATTGCTGCCGTCGGTTGTGTGGTTGATTGCGATATTCAATACTACTTTCTTTGGATAATTGCTTTATGAATTAAGTATTCTTTTTCATGTGCAACAAACAAGTCTGGCATTAAATTAGTGTTTTGGGAATGAGTTTCTTTTAGGTGGGAAGACATGAAGTGAAACATAAGGTACATTCTTGCTTTCATGTGATAAAAGCATTTTAGTTATTGAAATCGACAAAGTTGACAACAAAATAATTGACGACAAACGAGTGAACTCACAACTTCTAGGTATGAAAGATTTGAACCTGAAATATAAATGGAACAAAGATGGGAAAACTGCTGGAAAGAGCCATACACGATGGCGCCTGTGGAGTGTGGATTATACTTGACTTTAGGGCTTTGATAAAGTTGGCTAATCGAGTACGAAGTAGTTTTGCCTTAATTAAATCTCACATTCGAGTCTTTGAACAAAGCTGTTTTAAAACATGAGAGAATTTTTGGGACCAGTTAGGGTGGCCCAATCCACTATAGAGACTAATAGGGGTGGGCACGGTTCGAGTAATCGACTTTTTTAAGGTATTTGCTAACCGGACCGAACCGAACAAATATTCGAAGTTACTAACCAAAACTGAACCGAAAATTCGGTTAACCGAAAAAATCCTACTATTTGCAGATTACTCGAATCGAACCGAAGCGTGCTATTTTCCCCAACATCTTCCCAAATACAAAACCCTAAAGCGAGCAAAAAATCAAATTTCAAATGACTTTCAACAAAAGGCAGTAAACATTGGAATTCATCAACAACAAACTCATTCCCTTCATTTCTTAAAATTAGAAAGAAACAACAAACCATCAATTACAATTTTTTTACCATATAACAGCAAGTAGGAAAACCATCAAGATTCAAGGCATCAATGCACGACATCTATCTTGTAAGAACAACCGGGGAGAGGCGTCGTCGCGTCAGTCGGAGGAATGTGAGGGCAAGGACGGAGCAAAAGCGTGGGCGTCAGTCGGCGTCCTGCGTCAGTCGAATGAAGATGCGAGGGCGTCGGTGTGGGCGAAGAACGGTGGAGGTTGTCGCGGAGCAACTTCTCTGACACGAAGAGTGAAATTGGTTTGTTGTTGCCGCTGGAAGAGTCGAACTGTCGAACAGAAGAAGAGGGAGAGGAGTGAACAGAAGAGGAAGAGAAGGAGCGGCGGCCAGGATGGGTTTCGGTTTTGGGGGGTTAGAGATTAGGTTTGATTTTGGAGGTTAGATTCTTTATTGTTTACATATAATATTTTGAATTTATAATATAAATATATATATTTAATATTTAAATATTTAATAATAAAATACAGTTCGGTTCGGTTAACCGGGGTTAAAATTTTTGAAAAATCGAAACCGAACCGAACCGAACAAATACCTGTGTTCAGGTATTTGTAACCGAACCGAATACCCCGGTTAACCGAAAATTCGATTCGGATTCGATTCGAATCAGCGGTTCAGCGGTTCGGTTCGGATTTTTTGCAAACCCCTAGAGACTAAGTCCCTTTTGAGAAGACATTAGGCATCATGGACAGATTTGGGATATCTAGAGAGATGGACCCTTCTCAAACATTTATGGAAAAACTAGGGCCTGGTACCCATGGATAAAATATTATAAGAGTCAAAGTCCCCTCATTTCAAATATTGTGTTTTAGGCCCTATGTAATAACTTGGTAAATCATATACCAAGAACTTGGTAAAGCACATCCAATAACTTGGTAAACACCATAAGATAATCGTGGTAAAACACATACTAAAAACTTGGTAAAGCACATATAGTATATGTGGAATAACTTGGTAAACATCATAAGATATTTGTGGTAAAGTGCATACTAATAACCTGGTAAACACCATAAGATATTTGTGGTAAAGCACATACCAAGACATGGTAAATACCATATGGTATATGTGGAATAACTTGGTAAACACCATAAGATATTTGTGGTAAAGTACATAGCAAAAACTTGGTAAATACCATATGGTATCTGTGGTAAACCACGTACCAGTAACTTGGTAAGTACTAATATATGGTAGCTATGGTAAAACACACACAAATATAATGGTAAACCACATACTATTAACTTGGTAAATACCATATAGCATCTAGGTAAGACACATACAAATAACGTGGTAAACCAAGTCAAACATGTGATATGGTGCAAAGTGTAATAAAATTGAAATGGGGCCTAAAAAATGGAAAGATTTTTTAAAAGGGTCCAGACCCTAATTTTCCGAACATTTATTAGAGCCAAGGACCCCCATTTCAAAACATTATAGATAGGGCCCCAAGTTCTTAATAATTAACAATAAACCTAATCCACTAATTAAAATTATTGAGTGAAAATACAAAAATACCCTTATTGTATTTTTATATAGAAAATGAGTATCCATTATCACATTATTGTGGTAATGATTTACCTATTAGTGGTAATCATTTGTCCAATGAGTGTGGTAATGTCAGCCAACAAATCATGGTAAAGAGTGGGCATGAAATGTGCGGTAATGAAATCACTGAACAGTGGTAACAAACAATATAAATGAGCTGTAACCTAATCTTTTATAAGGTGCGTGGTAATCAAATAACGAGGAATGCGGTGACCAAGGGTTTACCGCATGTTTTAGGTTGGGGACGGTCCTTGTGGACTGTCCAACACACCGTCCCAGTGTTTATCCATATATGGTAAATATGTAATAATTTACATGGTAAGAAATTATACTGAATTATGGTAAACATGTAGCCACATATGGTAAACTTTTCAAGACGAACGTGGTAAATATGTAGTCATATATTGGTAAGCATATGTTGTAAGGTTTAGGGTTTTTAAGATTGCAGGGTTTAAGGTTATAAAGGATTGTGTGGTAAGTAGTCGAACAAGATTGTGTAAATGTTATCCTATACTTATGGTATGCCATGCAGTATATATGTGGTAAACCACATAAGAGAACATGGTAAATTTATCCATTTGAGGGTTTAGGATTCAAAACCGAAGTCATTATTATGTCTAATTGAATTATGTATTGTCATATTATCTCAATTCATTAAAATTATTACCATAAGTATAATTGCCATGAATCCAAATGTATGTATATACTTGATTGTGAGGGTTTCGGGTTTTTAAGGGTTTAAGGTTCTTAAGAAATTGTGTGGTGAGTAGTTTAGTAAGATTGCGGTAAGCTTATGCTAGACTTATGGTATGACATGCAGTATATTTGTGGTAAACCACATAAGCAAACGTGGTAAGTTTATCAGGTCGAGGGTTTAGGGTTCAAAACCTAATATGGTTTAATGAATTATGTATTGTCCTATTATCTCACTTAATTAAAATTGTGACCAAAAGTGTACTTACCATGAATCCAAATATATGTATATACTTGATTGAAGCTTCTACGTTCACATCTCACATCGTATTCATTAAGAGAATCTTTAATATACTCATAATAAAGTTCCAATTGTTTATTTAACTATTAATATCTTCATCCAATTGTATCTTACTATCGTAACGGCGACCAGGAATCATAAATTATATGTTATTTCTTATCTACAAGGTCCATATCACCTATAACTCGTTCGTATTTTTGTATGTTGTTAATGTTTCACTAAATTCTCTCAACATGATTCAACTCTCGTACCCATTTATTTTTTGCGAAGCTTTATTCCGTCGTGGTAAGTTATTGTTTGAGTTGTTTCTCATGATTTGATTGATACCACCATAATTAACGGGACGGAGGGAGTAAAATTTACCAAGTTATTGGTATGTGCTTTACCACACTGGTGGTATGTGCTTTACCACGAATACCATACGGTGTTTACCAGGATATTTTTAAGTGTTTTACCACATATACCATATGATATTGGTATGTGCTTTACCATGCTGTCCGTATGTACTTTACCACAAGTACCAAATGGTGTTTACCACACTATTGGTATGTGCTTTATCACATGTTCCACTGGTGTTTACCACGATATCTGTTGATACACATTCACTTGGAACGGTCACCGGATGGTGAATTTACCATCCATGCAACCGTCCTTCTATTCCCATGTCATTGCAACGGTTCCGATCGATGCACGACAGTACACCGTAGCCGTCTTTCGACCGTCCTCTCCCGAATTACCAATTTCACCAAAACTTCTTACCAATTTATACTATTACGCTTTACCACAATTTACGTTGCACTTTACCATCTTTTTTAAACACTTCTTACCATTATATAACATCAACTTTCAGCAAACCAAACCAACATAAACAACCAAATACACATAGAAATCAACATTCAAATCCACTAATATCCAAATTTACAATTCGGCACCCAAATACCCTAACCAAAAGCCAAGTACACATACCAATATCCATGGTTCAAAATCCAAAATACACAATATCCAAAATAGAGAATGTTGATATTTTACTTTTAAAGTATCTTGAATAACTGGGATAGAAAGAAAAACTTCTCCACCACCATCTGGAGGCACACCGCGGCTCTCTATTTTCAGGTCAAGTCCCTCTGAAGGCACACCAAACTGCTTCAGTATGTGCAAAATAGTAGATCGAAATGTATCAACAAACGGGTCCATGGAATCATTTGTAATACCTAAGAGTCAATAGCAATTGAGAATCATAAAATGAAACAATACTCACTTAATAAGCCAATCAAAATTTTTTAAAGGTGGGAATTAATAATTAATTGGGTTAATTGTAAACGTTTCAGACGGTTGGGAGTATAATTTAACAGCTCACTTATTGCATCAGCAAGTACTCCCATAACTAAGTAACAAACCAACACAAGAATAATTGTAATATGACAAAAGCACATTTAAAATATTAATTAATGAATAAACATTCAAATTCCATGGTGTAGACATCAATTTGTTTAGCAATTTGGTCATGCATTTTTTAACATTCAATTTAAGCGACAGTTTCATAAGCTTTAAACAACTACTACTGCATAGGGGTTTTAATGGGTAAATTAAAAGTTTAAAACCAGAGTACTTCTGAATAGAACAGCCAAACTAAAATAAACAAACAAGAGAAGAAGAATACCTTTGAGCCTTATACTCAGGGGCCTTTTCCCGAACAAACCTAACACAATCAATGGCTCCAAGAAATACCCAGTTGATCTGCTTGTTGGTTAAAAATGTGGAGTAAGCTCCAAATCATCTTCTTCAAGCTCGAAATCCTCTACCGGACTTCGTTCTTTCTCTGTTTCTCCTTCTCTTGTCGTTCTTCCTCCTCTCTTCATCACATCTATTAATAAACAAGACAAAAGATCATTCAACATAAACTCTATACCTCCTAATCACCTAAAACTATATCTCACAACTCATAACATTATAATCTACAACAAAATATATCATATCACTAAAATTCATCAATTAACACAATAATGCACCTCAAATTTGGGGGTTCTAAACAAATATAACCATTGAAATATTCATCGAACACATTATGTGCAAAATACATTTACAAGTATTCATCAAAATCATCTCCCCACAAATTCTCCAAATCAAACACAACTCAATCTACTGCACAAAAATCAATTCAATTCAACTAACAATTTTTCCACTCACATAAAACCCAATATGTAACATAACCTAACACAAAAATCCCTCGAAATTTTGTTTGAAATTTCACCATACCTCAGTAATCCCTTGCTCCGCACTTGCACAACTCGGGCTTCTTCGTCGGTGGCAATGTTACTTCAAAATGTGGGGTGAGGTCGAAATGCTCTATTCCAATTTCGGGCTCTTCTTCGTCTCTCTGTCTCTCCCGCCCTATTATCTTAACCGAATCTCCCTCTCCCGTGTTCTCTTTCTCCTCCTCTCTTTGTTTGTGAAATAATTTCTTTGTTCCAAGATTGGGGTAAATATGAATTGGTGTCTTCCCGTTTTCGGTGTCTTCTTCTTTCTTCAGTGTTCTTTCTCCTCCTTCTTCCCCCTCCCTTTCTGCCGATGTTCTTTTCGCCTTTTTGGATTTGAATTAATGCTGTTAGGTTTAATTGTTAATTGGATTAGATGAAATTGTAGGGGTCCTATTTACAAAGTCAAACTTTGGGGAGGGCTTTATGTACAAAATAATGGGAAGGGGTCTTTTATAATCATAAACTAAATCTAATGGGTCCTTGACCCTAATTTTCCCGACAGATTTCCCCAGATTCTTTATTGACAGGCCTATATGCTGCAGAAGGCCCATCGTCTACATTTTCTTGGATAGACTTCATCAAACAATGGCAAAGGAAGCAAACTTTGTATGGAAGATGGTGTCCACAACCACAACTAGAATGAAGATGAATCAAAGGGAGAAAAGGATGATGAATACTAATGAGTTTTAACACTGTGGAATTGAATAAAAGAGGAAATTAAATATGGGGCCCATCCTCTTTTCCAACACTTAAGTGCCATATGTTACTAAAAACCATTACTTCAATTCCAATGTGATATATGTATACACACAACATACACATAATATAACATTTCTATTAATTTTAAAAAATTCGTAATATATCTAATAATGTTATACAGTGTGATGTCTGCCACCTAACAAGTTATAAATTTCCTCCTAACAAGCTGCCATCTTTTATTTAATTTAATAAATCATAACTCTCAATTGGTGTATAAATACCCATGGTTGCAGGCGAAAAGGTGTGAGAAAATATTGTTTTCATTCTGTCCACTCTCATTTTGCATTACACACGTCTGCTCACATTTCCTCTCTCTCTTTACCTTTCTTCTATATGTTTATTACCTTCTTTTTTCTTCTCATTCTCTGCACTAATCTATTAATACACATATATACATAAATCATAAGCTAAATAGATTATTTATTATATACACAATATATTATATTTACAACACGTTATCAGCACGAACCACCAACGGAACTTTGCCGGAATTTTCTTTGAGGTAATATTTAGTTATCATATTTCAACAATTCTGTCATGGCTAACTTTGCAAAGCAGTGTTGAATATTTTCCAACACAACCCGCAGTATAGGGTCCAAGTAATAATCCGGTGAAAGACGGGTCGAATCCACAGGAAACAATGATTTGCTATAATTTATTAATTCAAGTAGCGACGAAAATTAAATTGCAAATAAAATTTGTCTACCTAAGTTCCTAAATTGCAGTTAATTAAAATAAAGCTATTAAAAAGATGCGATGAACGAATCAAAGAGAAGAATTTATTGAATATGCTAGAGGATGAATGGGGAGTCATAGATCTTTCAATTATTGACAAACTTGCAATTGTATATAAAAATCCAATTTTAATTAATTAATATGCCTACTTAGAATTATCACAATTTAAAAACCTCTCGGTTTTAAAGACATGCAACTCCCCGGCTAGTGATTATCCTAAGTTTGGTTCTAACAATTTTGGCTCTTTTTCAAGTTATCAATTATTAGAATTAATTTGTTCAATTATTTTTGTTCATGTATTTTTCAACCACTTAAAACAATATAAAGCCCTAGTTCAGATCTCTTTTCGGTCTCAACAAACACACATAAGAATTGAACAAATTAACATATAATTAAAGAAATTCATGTTAACAATTGCAAAAATGAACAATGTCAAGATCTAGGTTTCCCCAATGATGGGTTTAGCTTAGCATAATGTCACAAGAACGCAAAAGAATAATAAAAGAAAACATAGTCTGTGACAGAATTGGTGAAGAAATTCCAGTGTAGGTCTCCACTGGATTGCCTTCAACTTGCTCCTCTCTTTGCCGGATTATGGATGGAAAAGTTTGGAAGTATGGAGGATGATTTTCTGGATTTTTGAATGAACGGGGACTCTTCAATTGGCTTGAAGTCTTGTTATTTATAAACCGGTTTACAGAAGATATGAATCAATCAGGAGATACACGAGATAACACTGAATCAGCCCAAGATTTGGGCATACTTCGGTACCCGCGCCGTCACGGCGCGGTTCCTCTCCAGACCGCGCGCCTGGCGCACGGTGGTTTTCCTCCGTGCGTTGGGTTGCACAGTCGATGCGCTGTGTGATCGTTTTTCAGTCTTCTGTTTTTCGAGTTTTGGAGCTCTAATTGACTTCTTTTTGGTCCCTTTTTCATTTGGCTTTGCTAAAAACACCTAAAATCATGCAATCTCACCAAAAAATACATTAAAATGCATTTAATCATGAATAAGATCACAATTAATCATTTTACTCAAAATCATTGTTTTTAGCAAATAATTCCACAATTTCCACTAATTAAGCCTTTAACTTATTAATTAATCACAAATAAATACAACACTTTGTGCAAGGTATCAACATCCTCACACTAAGTCTTGTTTGTCCCCGAACAAGGTAGAACTAAGACCTAGCAATGTCCAACACACATAATAGCTACCAAAATGTCTAAAAGCCAAACAACAACCCATCACAAGCTTAAGCAAATATTAAAACCAAGTTCTTCCTCAACGCTAACACTCCCACTTAGCTCAACCCTCACCAAGATCGCACAAGGAAATATATATATAAGTGTATGAAGTGCTCTCATATGAACAGGGTAAAAAAAATTCACCCAATACCAAGGCAATGCAAATATCATTATAAATTTGTAACACAATCACATAATCACCACACTTAGGATTTGTTATAAGGAATCAATAGGTCTTTAAAATAGTTATAACGGGGCTAGGGTCATGAGGTAGGAAAATATGATAAAGTAGGCTAATAAAAATGGAACAAGTTCTTCAATTTCCAATCATTCTCCAAAAATAATCCCACACCCAAATATGACAAATGTGATATCCCCACAACATAACATCAAGCTCTCAAACCCAAACAATAGAATGTAGTAGTATGTGCCCAAAACAAATTGCTATTTTATTTTTTTTCGTCTTTTATTCTTTGTTTTTTTCTCAAAATGTAGGCACTATACTACATTTTAAGAAATTGTCTTCTCCTCTTCCTTCTTCCAATAATTTTTTCCCTACGGCTTCCCCCAAAATAAACATACGCCCAAAATACCACTTATGAAAGAATTCACTTGTTCCACATGTTTAAATTCTGAATGCTTATAAAAATGCATGGCTAGTGGAAAAAATATAGTAAGGTATCAAAGAAAATAGGCTTATAGGCTCAGAGGGGTTTCCCTAAAGATAAATATATGAAGATAGGAAGTGTTTAAGCAATGGACTTCTAGGTGCCTATATCATATTCCTCATCAAAATCCCAGATAGTAATCACATGCATTATAATCACAAAATAAATAGATCCAAGAGCATGTCTGGTTCACACAATAAAAAAAAGTAAGGCCAATAATTCTCACCCAAGGCTTTTTGGTTGAACCTTAGAGTTATGTAGCATGAGGGGACTTATTCAAACTCAATTAATCAATCTACTCTAACAAGTTCATAGTCAAGTTCAACCCCTATACAAAAATACAACTACTAGTGGTGATGTGCAGTGAGCAATGTATCATGCAATTGGGGCATCCCATCCTCACACTAAATGTTGGCATTGTCCTCAATGACTAATCAAAGAGTTAAGAAAAAATATCAAAGCACATAACCATCCCAGTGATACTACATGACACTAATGAAAAGCAACATAAACATGCATAGGGTCATAATGAGAGAGATCCTGAATATGAAATACTGCGACCCCAAATAGAAATATACTACATAAACTACTCCTAAATAGAGACTCTAAATAAAAATAAACTAAACATCCTAGATATAGACTCCAAATAAAAAAAAATGAAAATAAAAATAAAAATAAGAATAAAAAAATATAAAAAGAAAAAGAATTATAACATCACTGGTCGGGCGGTGGAAAACGTGGTGGAAGGTGACCCCGCATGTACTCATCCATACCACGCATGTAGGCATACATCTCCTCCATGCGGGTATCAAGGGTGGTGAACCTAACATCCATGTCCAGTCGGATGCCCTGCATCATCTGTATCATTGCAGCCATGTCCTGCCCAGGTGGAGGCATTCGTGGAGCAACTGCGGGAGGAGGTGGTGGTGGAGCAAGCGAAGCAACTGGTGGAATCACGACGATTAATCCACCATCCTCGGGCTCCGGCTGAAGAATCGCTGGAGGAGCGCCACGTCGTAAAGCAATCTGTCGCGCAGCGTACCCCGCAATCTGGTAGTGAGATCCCGCATCTACCATGTAACGATCTCTTGAAGCATTAATCCCATGAGAGGCACAGATGTCACGAATGAGATGAGCATGAGTGATCTGTCAAGACTGTCGGCCTCTGGAAAGATCTCGCAAGTTGGCCTCCACGAAAGCCCCTAAATTCACTCTGCCGCCTCGGGCGATAAAATGAATGATGTCATAAATATGATGCACCAAGATGTGAGACCTAGTAATAGGATGGATACGTCCTAGCCATAAATGTGCTAAGACACGCCATACTGGATCCATGGTCTTGAGTCGTAACTCATGATGATGCTCCAACTGCGGGACACGCTCAGTGCATAAGGCTTCCCAATCAGGGAGTGATCCTCCCTCCTCATAGTGAAAATGGGTCTCACCATCATCGGGCATACCATAGTAAGCATTAATCGCTCTGGCACTAAAATCAATCCATTTACCTCGCACTTTAACTCGAGCTAAGTCTGTCTCCTCGCCTACACCTCCAATGTTGGCGATGACCTCCATGGCTAGATATCCTGAGGCCCGACCCGAAGGATGAAGTGCAAATCGAGACCATCCCAAGTGATCTAGCAATGGCCTCACCCTATCATTATTAAGCTGGACCTGTGGAAAGCCTCTCTCTGGAATGTAAGCCTTGTTTACTCAAAGCTCATCGAAGTAAAAGTCCTGGGAGGACATGGATGCAAATCACCGTGTAACCAAAGTAGTAGGCCTATCCTCATCAGGAAGGTCACTGATCCTTGACACAGGAAGTGCCTCAGTCTCAGAGTCAGAACCAGACTCATCTGGTAACACAGCAGTGGGAGCACTCGTACTGTCCTCATGATCGTGTGTGGCTCGTCTCTTGTGCCTCGAAAGGCACATGAGAGATGCTAGGACGAGTAACATACACAGAATCATCCTGCAAAATGCCCAATATAAAATAAAGAAATACAATCCTCACACTAGGCATAAAGCAGGGAAAAAATAAACAGAAAACCACCAAATCATAGGCTTCTAAAATATATACTCTAATAAACTCAAGCCTAATCATCCATGAAGACATAATCAAGGCAATCCATAGCAATAATCAAGTGAAAACAAGTATGGAACTTATTGTGGTATTTAATCGAACATGTTATGTGCACTATAAGGCCTAACTTTAAATTTAATTGTAAACTTATGAACAATCGCCCAAAAATTGAAACAATTACCCAATAAATAATGAACAATCTCAATGTAGCATCACAAAACAATATTCAACTCAAATCCATGCCTACATTGTCAACTATACTTGAAATTTTTCATGTTCTTCCAACAATTTCAAAATCCAACAATTAATCACCAAGAACATGTAATACTAGGACAAACATATTTTAAATCATCCAATAGATAGTCCAATACCACAATTATAACATGAATCGCATAAACATAGGCTTAGAAATCAAAATCCCCAAATTCTAGCATAAACCCTAATTCACTTGTTCTTCACAAAATCAACCAAATCCAAAGCATGAAAACTGAAATTAAGGGAAGAGGGAAGTAGAAACATACCTTGGTTGTTGAAATTTGAAAGAAATCGAAGAGTTTTTGAGTAGGGATTACCGAAAATCTGGGCAAAAGAGGGTTGGAATCGCAAGAGGGCAAAAAGGAAATGGGGGCACGCGAGACTGCAATGACTGCGCTCGAATTTGAGCCCTGCCTGGGCTGCGCGCTCGGGGCACGGTTTCTGCCCAGACCGCGCCGATACCGCACGCTCTTTTTCATTTTTTTTTAATATATGTGTGAAAATTAAAAATAAAAATAACCCTCAAACCTTATTTGTGTGAATTTTGTGTTCAATTCTTGCTTTCTAATTCAGTTCTACACCAAGTTAGTTCCTGCAGATAAAATTCACCAAAGTCAAAAATAAAATAAAACTAAAAACTAACTAAAAATTGAAAAACACTCGGGTTGCCTCCCGAAAGCGCTGTATTTAATATCGACAGCCAGACATCCTTTGTAGCTCCCTATTCAAGTTTCCAGGACTCAATGGACTGACATGATAACTCCACATATGGCTTTAAACGATGTCCATTGACAGTGAACTTTTTGCTTCCATCATCCATCTCAACTGCACCAGAATGAAAGAGTTTAAAAATAATAAAAGGTCCAGACCATCTAGAACGCAACTTTCCTGGGAACAATCGCAGTCGAGAATTAAATAAAAAACCTTTTTCCCCTTCACTGAATTGCTTAGCCCCCAACCGTCTATCATGGACCATCTTGGTTCTATCACTGTAAGAATTTGAAGTCTCATAGGCCACAACTCTCCAGTAATCCAACTCTAGCAATTGTTCTTGCCTCTTTTCTCCTGCAGCTGCTAAATCAAAATTGACAAGCCGAGTAGACCAAAAGGCTTTGTGGTCGACTTCCACAGGTAAGTGACAACTTTTACCATAAATTAATTGAAAAGGAGACATACCCAAAGGAGTTTTGTAGGCAGTGCGATATGCCCAAAGTGCATCATTCAACTTGTTTGCCCAATCTTTTCTTCTATGCTTGACAGTAGTCTCCAAAACATGCTTAAGCTTTTTGTTGCTCACTTTCACTTGTCCACAAGTTTGGGGATGATAAGTTTAGCAATTTTGTGTTTTACCCCGACTAGGACTGCCTTCAACCACCTATTCTTGAAGTGTGTACCACCATCACTGATAATAGCACGTGGCACTCCAAATTTAGTGAAAATATGCTTTTTAAGAAAAGCAATCACCCTCTTAAAATCATTGGTTGGCATGGCTAAGGCCTCCACCCACTTGGAAACATAATCCACTGCAACTAGAATGTATTGATTTCCACATGAAGATGGAACGGACCCATGAAATCTATACCCCAAACATAAAAAATTTCAACCTCTTGAATGTTATTTAGGGGCATTTCATTCCTAGGTCCAATTCCACCAAGCCTTTGACACCTATCACATGCCTGCACAAAAGCACGAGCATCCTTGTAAATGTTAGGCCAATACAAACCAGATTGTAATACCTTAAATGCAGTACGGTTCGCTCCATGGTGTCCTCCAACTGGTGAAGAATGACACTGTGCTAGGATGTCTAAAATTTCATTCTCATGAACACACTTCCTAAGCACTTGGTCTGAACATAGTCTAAATAACTCTCTATCATCATAGTGATACATGTGAACATCCCTCATGAATTTCTTCACTTGATGTGGTGGGAGATGAGTAAAAACATACACTGCAACCAAATAATTAACAACATGAGCATACCAAGGGTCAGGAGTATGAATAGCAAAAAGATGCTCATCAGGAAAAGAATCAGAAATCTCCCAATCATGTTCCTCCCTCTCTGGCTTGACTCTGGATAGATGGTCAGCTACTAGATTCTCAGTTCCTTTTCTGTCAATGATCTTATAGTCAAACTCCTGCAGAAGACAAGCCCATCTAATAAATCTAGCCTTTGCATTCTCATTCTTTGCAGTCAGGAACTTGATAGCAGAATGATCAGTGCGGACAAATGTCTTAGACCCCACTAAGTAAGATCTAAATTTCTCAAATGCAAATAAAGCAGCTAAAAATTCACTCTCAGTAGTAGAATAATTTCTTTGTGATCCATTCAATGCCCTTTGATGCATAATAAATCACATGCGTCTTCTTATCCTTCCTCTGGCCTAAAACAGCTCCAACTGCATAGTCACTGGCATCACACATCAGATCAAATGGCAAGGTTCAATCAGGAGCCTAAATAATAGGAGTTGTTGTCAGTCTCTTCTTGAATGTCTCAAAGGTTGTCATACATTTATCATCAAAGATAAATGGGACATCCTTACTAGTCAAATCAGAAAGAGGCCTCGCAACATCTACAAACTTTTCTACAAATCTCCTATAGAACCCTGCATGTCCCAAGAAAGCTCTCACTCCTCTAACATCAACTGGAGGTGGTAATTTCTCAATCAAACTAATTTTAGCCCGGTTTACTTCAATCCCTTTTCCTGAGATCATATGCCCCAAAACTATACCCTCACGGACCATAAAGTAACACTTTTCCCAGTTTAGGACTAAACTAGACTCCTCACACCTAGCCAGGACCAACTATAGATTATGCAGACATCCCTCAAATGACCTCCGAAAGACTGAAAAATCATCCATGAAAATCTCAATAGCCTGCTCCAATAAATCTGAAAAGATGGCCATCATACATCTCTAAAAAGTAGCCGGGGCATTGCACAAGCCAAATGGTATTCTGCGATATGCATAAGTGCCATATGGACAAGTGAATGTCGTCTTGTCCTGGTCTTCTGGAGCAATGGGTATCTAATTATAAACCGAATACCCATCCAGAAAGTAATAAAAATCATGGCCGGCTATCCTCTCCAACATCTGATCAACGAAAGGCAGTGGAAAATAGTCCTTCATAGTAGCAGAATTTAATCTCCTATAGTCTATACACACTCTCCACTCCGTAACTGACCTAGATGCTACTAACTCCCCATCCTAAGTTTCTGTCACTGTGATACCCCCTTTCTTAGGCACTACATGGATAGGGCTCACCCACTCATTGTCTGAGATAGCATAAATCATTCCTGCATCCAATAATTTTACTACCTCAGCTCTAACCACCTCCTCCATGTGTGGATTAAATCGTCTCTGCGGTTGTCTGACTGGTTGCATGTCCGCCTCAAGCCTAATCTTGTGCATGCAAACACTAGGACTAAATCCCTCAATGTCAGCAATGGTCCATCCAATCGCTCGGATATGTCTCTTTAGCACCTCAGTCAACGCACATTCCTGTTCGCTTGAAATTCCTGTAGAAATAATGACAGGAAGTGTGTCATTCAATCCAAGAAATAAGTATTTAAGATGACTAGGTAGTTCCTTCAATTTAATCTCAGGTGGGGATTGAATTGATGGCAATAAAGGTTTAAAAACAGGTTAGGAAGGAGCTAAAAGAGGAGACGAAGACTCCTTGTCAGAAATCGCGCACACAGAAATCGAACGGCGAACTGCCCTGTCCGCTCGCCTAGAACGCGCTTGGCTTCCAGACCGCATGGTGTCGTCAAGGCGTGCGCCCGGTCCGCGTTCGAGCTACGCTCCGCGCGGCTTTGTCTGTGCACGCACTGTCTTCACGTTCTCGCTTCGTTCCGCGCACTGAGAGTTGTCCTGGGCTATCTTATACACGAATTTACCCCCAGGATGCAATTTTGACACCTCATGCACCATCTCAGCTGTCTTAAAATCATCCTCTTGTTCCTGCAACCAATTCTCACATTCCTCCCAAAAATCAACATCAATCTCACTATCATAATCATCATAAACACAATCAATTAAATTAATTTCATATGCATGAGAATATTGTTTAAGCATGTTGTTCACATTAAATGTCTTCTCAAATTCTTAGAATTACCACTCCATCCTTATAATCAATTAATGAATGACAAGTAGCTAAGATCAGTGGTACATCTCTATCCTCATCCATGTCAAGTACTACAAAATCAACTGGAAAAATATACTTGTCTACCTTTACCAATACATCCTCTAAAATACCTAACGGTGATATTTGAGAACGGTCTGCCAGTTGTAACATCATCCATGTCGGCTTGACTTCTCCCAAGCCCAATTTCTTGTACAATGACTTGGGCATCAAGTTGATGCTAGCTCCCGAATCACACAGGGCATCTGTGCACACTTCTCCTCCAGTAGTGCAAGGTATGGTTAAACCTCCCTGGATCTTTCATCTTCCTTGGTAATGGTTTCTCTAATAAAGTGTTACACTCTCCTGAAATAGGAACCAAACCACTATCAAGTTTACGCTTTCGAGACACAATATCCTTAAGAAATTTTGCATACTTAGGCATATTCATTTAAGCATCAACCAAAGGAATATTAATTTCCAATTTGCTAAAAATTTCGCAATACTTCCTGAAACTTTTATCATCAGCAAACGACTGTGCACGTCGTGGAAAAGACAACTTGGGAAGTTGAGTTTTCACCACCGCTTTCTTCTTCTCAGACTCCTTATCTGCATGGTCTTTCTGTGTCTCCTCAGGCTCCCCCTCATCAATCTGTAGATGTCTACGCATCAGATTCTTAGTATTGAGTCCAGATATAGTAGTAATGGCCTGACACCTCTCTCTTGGATTCAACTCAGTGTTGCTAGGCAATGCACCAGGAGATGTTTGTGCTAACTTTTAGCCAAATTCCCTACTTGTTGCTCCAAATTCCTCTGCTCAACTTTGATATTAGCCGACTCAGCATTATTCCTAGTCATGTAATCTCAGTGCGGGCTACAAAAGTGCCAATCTTCTTAGATGCTTGAGTCTGATTATCCAAGATTTTCTGCAAAAGTCCCAAAGTCGGATCAAAAGGTGGGACAGGGTTTTGGGCTGGCTTAGGTTGCTGCTGCTGTGGGTAAAAAGGCATTCTCTTGAAAGAATCCTGGAGGTCCCTGCTGCTGAGAATGTCTCAATTTGATCCCTAAGCTTAATGATCATAGAGGGTGGGAAAAACTTAGTCATAAATCTCTGCAACATGTCATCCCAAGTATGAATGGACCCTGCAGGAATTGACTGAAACCATGCTTCAGCCCTATCCCTTAATGAAAAGGGAAATAGTTGCATCATGAGTTCCTCTTTTGTCATTCCTGCAATGTTCACTGTACTGCACAGGTTCCTAAAGTGATAAAGGTGGATATTGGGGTTCTCGTTGGCACCTCCTCCAAATTGTTCCTGTCGAACCATGGTTATGAAAGAATGATTAATGGTGAAAGGTATGTTTGGCCTAGGTCTCACCATTGGATCAGTTATAATCTAACCAGTTGGTTGCATCTGTTGCCTAAGATAGCATAAATCAATCATGCATCCAATAATTTTACTACCTCGGCTCTAACTACCTCCTCTATGTGTGGATTCAATCGTCTCTGCGGTTGTCTGACTGGTTGCATGTCCACCTCAAGCCTAATCTTGTGCATGCAAACACTAGGACTAATTCCAATAATGTCAGCAATGGTCCATCCAATAGCCCCGATATGTCTCTTCAGCACCTCAGTCAATGCACATTCCTGTTTGTTTGAAAGTCCTGCAGAAATAATGACAGGAACTGTGTCATTCAATCCATGAAATAAGTATTTAAGATGACTAGGTAGTTCCTTCAATTTAATCTCGGGTGGGGATTGAATTGATGGCAATAAAGGTTTAAGAACAGGTTAGGAAGGAGCTAAAAGAGGAGACGAAGACTCCCTGTCAGAAATCACGCACGCAGAAATCGAACGCGCGAACTGCCCTGTCCGCTCGCCTGGCGCGCGCTCGGCTTCCAGAACGCGGGACGACCGCGCGGTTTCGTCAAGGCACACGTTCGGTCTGCGTTCGAGCTTCGCTCCGCGTGGCTGGCGTGCGGCTTCGGCTGTGCCCGCACTGTCTTCGCGTTCTCGCTTCGTTCCGCGTGCTGAGAGTTGTTCTGGGCTATCTTGTACACGAATTTGACCACCGGGATGCAATTTTTACACCTCATGCACCATCTCAGCTGTCTTAAAATCATCATCTTGTTCCTGCAACCAATTCTCACATTCCTCCCAAAAATCATCATCAATCTCACTATCATAATCATCATAAACACAATCAATTAAATTAATTTCATATGCATGAGAAGATTGTTTAAGCATATTGTTCACATTAAATGTCACTCTATCTTCTCCAATTCTTAGAATTACCACTCCATCCTTATAATCAATTAATGCATGACAAGTAGCTAAGAATGGACTACCTAAAGTCAGTGGTACATCTCTATCCTCATCCATGTCAAGTAGTACAAAATCAACTGGAAAAATATACTTGTCTACCTTTACCAATACATCCTCTAAAATACCTAACGGTGATTTTTGAGAACGGTCCGCCAGTTGTAAGATCGTCCTTGTCGACTTGACTTCTCCCAAGCCCAATTTCTTGTACAATGCTCCTCCAATAGTGCAAGGTATGGTTAAACCTTCCTGAATCTTTCATCTTCCTTGGTAATGGTTTCTCCAATAAAACGTTGCACTCCCCTGAAATAGAAACCAAACCACTATCAAGTTTACGCTTTCGAGACACAATATCCTTAAGAAATTTTGCATACTTAGGCATATTCATTAAAGCATCAACAAAAGGAATATTAATTTCCAATTTGCTAAAAATTTCACAAAACTTCCTGAAACTTTTATCATCAGCAGACGACTGTGCACGTCGTGGAAAAGGCAACTTGGGAAGTTGAGTTTCCACCACCGCTTTCTTCTTCTCATGCTCCTTTTCTGCATGGTCTTTCTGTGTCTCCTCAGGCTCCTCTTCATCAATCTGCAGATGTCTACGCACCGGATTTTTAGTAGTGAGTCCAGATCTAGTAGTAATGGCCTGACACTTCTCTCTTGGATTCAACTCAGTGTTGCTAGGCAATGCACCAGGGGCTCTTTGTGCTAACTTGTAGCCAAATTCCCTACTTGTTGCTCCAAATTCCTCTGCTCAACTTTGATATTATCCAACTCAGCATCATTCCTAGTCATGTAATCTCAGTGCGGGCTATAAAAGTGTCAATCTTCTTGGATGTTTGTGTCTGATTATCCAAGATCTGCTGCAAAAGTCCCAAAGTCGGATCAAAAGGTGGGACAGGGTTTTGGGATGGCTTAGGTTGCTACTGCTGTGGGTAAAAAGACCTATTCTGTTGAAAGAATCCTGGAGGTCCCTGCTGAAAAGGTGGTTGTTTGTATGTGGGTTGATTGGTCTCCTTTAGTTCTGCACATACTGAACATCCTGCACTCCCTCATATCCTTGATTTTCAGAAGCTGTTGCAGTCGGGCATGTGTAGGACTGATGAGGTCCGCCACAACAGTGACATGTAACAGTCTGAACCGCTTGAACTGGTTGTACAGGCTTCCCAGGGACTGGAACAACTACCTTATTCAGGGTTATCGCCATACATCTTAGTGGTCTACTAACATAGCTAGCTCGTCCTTTACCTCCTTCGAAGCTCCCATCTCTCCTACTTTAGTAGGGACATTCTTCTCACCATTCCATCATAATTCCTCATCTTCTGCTAAGGCATCCAAAATCCTCCTACAATCCTCTGCAGACCGATCCATAAAGGTTCCCCAGATGTCCCATTAAGCCACTGTCTATATCCAGAAGTCAGACCCTGATAAAATGCATAAAGAATCTTCGGCTCAGACAAACCATATTGGGGACATGCTCTAATGTTTGCCCTCATCCGCTCCCATGCATCTATCACTGTCTCATGTCCTTTATGCTTGAATGTCTTAATTTGATCCCTAAGCTTAATGATCATAGAGGGTGGGAAAAACTTAGTCATAAATCTCTGCAACATGTCATCCCAAGTATGACTGGACCCTGCAGGAATTGACTGAAACCATGCTTCGGCCTTATCCCTTAATGAAAAGGGAAATAACTGCATCATGAGTTCCTTTTTTGTCATTCCTGCAATATTCACTGTACTGCACATGTTCCTAAAGTGATAAAGGTGGATATTGGGTTTCTCGTTGGCACCTTCTCCAAATTGTTCATGCCGAACCATGGTTATGAAAGAAGGATTAATGGTGAAATGTATGTTTGGCCTAGGTCTCACCATTGGATCATTTCTAATTTGACCAGTTGGTTGCATCTGCTGCCTGAGAGTCAAAGGTGCTGGTCAGGGGGCGTTCTCACCATCACCTTCCTGAGCAATCAGTACACCCCTTCCCTGCGGTCCCTGCCGCTCACGCTCATCCTCTTGCGCGTTCATGGTGAAAACTAATTTTCTCCTAGCCCTAATTCTATGTTCGGTCCTGGCAATCTCTGGATCAAACTCAAATTCTAGCGAAGCATGTCTGTGCATAAACTAGAGCCTGAAACAAAAGGAATTCAGGGAGTGAGTGAAAATAAAATAAAAAAAAATAGAAATATGGAAGAAACCACAAAGAATTTAAATAAACTATAAACAAAATCTACCGTTCCCCGGCAACGGCGCCAAAAACTTGGTGTGTGTGGAATATTTTCCAACTCACTCCGCAGTGTACGTCCAAGAAATAATCCGGTGAAAGCCGGGTCGAGTCCACAGGGAATAATGATTCGCTATAATTTATTAAGTTCAAGTAGCGACGAAAATTAAATTGCAAATAAACTTGGTTCATCTAAGTTCCTAAATGACAATTAATTAAAATAAAACTATTAAAAAGATGTGATGAACGAATCAAAGAGAAGAATTTAATGAATATGCTAGAGGATGAATGAGGATCCCTAGATATTTCAATTGTTGACAAACTTGCAATTGCTTATAAAAATTCAATTTTAATTCATTAATATGCCTACTTAGAATTATCACAATTTAGAAACCTCTCGGTTTTAAAGACATGCAACTCCTCCGGCTAGTGATTATCCTAAGTTTGGTTCTAACAATTTTGGCTCTTTTTCAAGTTACCAATTATTAAAATTAATTTGTTCAATTATTTTTGTTCAAGTATTTTTCAACCACTTGAACAATATAAAGCCCTAGCTCAGATCTCCTTTCGGTCTCACTAAACACACATAAGAATTGAACAAATTAACATATAATTAAAGAAATTCATATTAACAATTGCAAAAATCAACAATGTCAAGATCTAGGTTTCCCTAAACGACGGGTTTAGCTTAGCATAATGTCACAAGAATGCAAAACAATAATAAAAGAAAACATAGTCTGTGACAGAATTGGTGAAGAAATTTCGGTGTAGTTCTCCACTGGATTGCCTTCAACTTGCTCCTCTCTTTGCCCGGATGATGGATGGAAAAGTTTGGAAGTATAGAGGACAATTTTCTGGATTTTTTAATGAATGGGGACTCTTCAATTGGCTTGAAGTCGTGTTATTTATAGACCGGTTTGTAGAAGATATGAATCAATCAAGAGATACACGAGATAACACTGAATCAGCCCAAGATTTGGGCATACTTCGGTACCCGCGCGGTCACGGCGCGGTTCCTTTCCGGACCTCGCACCTGGCGTGCGGTGGTTTTCCTCCATCCGCTGGGTTGCGCGGTCGATGCGCTGTTAGATCCTTTTTCAGTCTTTTGTTTTCCGAGTTTTGGTGCTCCAATTGACTTCTTTTTTGTCCCTTTTTCCTTTAGCTTGCTAAAAACACTTAAAATCATCCAATCTCACCAAACATTAAAATGCATTGAATCATGAATGAGATCACAATTAATCATTTTTACTCAAAGTCTTTCTTTTTAGCAAATAATTCCACAATTTCCACAATTAAACCTTTAGCTTATTAATTAATCACAAGTAAATACCGCACTTTGTGCAAGGTATCAACAGGATTTTATACCGTTGAGGGTATCTGGAGATAATTATTTATCTTGGAAAATGGATGTCGAAATCCATTTGGAATCATTGGGTCTTGAAAACAATTGAAAAAGATAATCAGGCTTCAAGCGAGACCGTGTGAAAGTTATGATTTTCATCTGGCATCATCTTGATGAGGGATTGAAACACAGTATTTAACGGCCAAAGACCCAATTGAACTTTGGGAGAACTCAAAAAAGAGATATGATCATTTAAGATCAATTAATCTCCCTCGAGCCCAGTATGACTGGTTACACTTACGATTCTAGGATTTTAAATCAGTAAATGATTACAATTCTGCTCTGTTTAATATTCTATCACAATTAAGATTGTGTGGTGAAAAAATACTGATAAAGAAATGCTAGAGAAGATATTCTCTACATTCCACCCCTCCAATTCGGTGTTACAACAACAATACCGAGCAAAGGGTTTCACTGAATATTCTGATCTGATTACGTTTTTGTTATTGGCTGAAAAGAATAATAATTTATTATAAAAAAATCATGAAATGAGACCAACTGGCAGTAGTCCATTGCCAGAGGCACATGTGACTGACTGGCCATGGTCGTGGCCGAGGTCAGAGACTTCGTGGTCGTGGATATAACCGAGGCTGTGTGAAAAGTCATTTACGCAACAATGTTTTTATTAGGCCCACGACAGACACACGTAATTAGAATCAGGGCAACATCAGAGGTGATGTCCAAAAACAGAATTATGAAGAAGCAAAATGCGATAGATGCGGCCTAAAAAGGCACTGGTACAAAAATAGTCGTACAAGAGATCTTTGGGTGAAACTTTACCAAGATTCCCAAATGGAAAAAGGAAAAAGGGTGGTTGAAACAAACCATGTTGACATAATGAATTCTGAGGATAATATGCCCAATATCCCAGAATTTCAAGTTGATGATTTATATAATGATTTAGTTTAATTTTTCTACTGTATTATTATTTTTATTACGCTTTGAACTTCTGTATCTTTCTTTACTTTTGCATGTGTGCTATTTTATTGTCTATGTAGTTACAAACTAACTTTCTACTTGAAAAGACGAAAGAATGGTTTGGGGCAACGGCGGCGACTGGAATCAACGGGGGAGACCTCAGTTGAGAAGCGTGGACCGAAAACGGCGGCAACATGTAGGGAGTGGTGCGGTACCTGGGGGTTTTAAAGGGAGGAGAGAATGGTTTGGGATATTTGTCGGCAATATCCATGTCAAGGCGGAGAACGGCCATATACTGCGGGAGATTGATAAGGTGGTGAGAGTTAGGGACTGGTTTATCCCAAAAAGAAGCTAGTCAGAGAGGGGTGTAAAGTACGGGTTTTTCCGATTTAGTAGAAAAGAGGAGACAGAAATGGTGATTCGGGCTATGGATGGGCAGTCATGGTTGGGGATACCATTAAGGGTCAACTGGGAAATTCCTAGTAGAAGGCACTATGGAGGTGAGGATGGCCTTAAGAAAGGTGGTAGGGCTTCGGGGGAAAGGAGAGGCTCAACTAAGGGAGGAGAGAATGGAGGCAGGCAGGTGCCTGTGCAGGCTGCATGGAGAGACGGGCGTTTGTATGCCGAAGTGACTAAGGAAGGTTGGGCTGGGGATAAGATGGGAGCTAAGGTTTCGCCTGGGGAGGTGGTGAAGCTGAATGCTGAGACGGAGGTGTTAAGATGGCTAAGCAGATCGGTGATAGTAGAACTAAAAAGCTTAGAATCGTTAATGCCCTTCCAAGAGTGGCTGTACGGAGGGTGCCATAAGGACGTAGAGATCAGGTATGGCGGAGGGCATTTTTAGTGGTGGGGTTTCAAAACTCTAAAGGTAGGGATAGATATCTAACTGATTTGGGGGATCGACCATTTGTAGAATGGAAACGCCGGTTGGAGGCTGGTATAATTGCGAGGAAACAACTAGTGTGGCTGTACATCTTTGGCTTACCAGTGGAAGTCTTGGGTGGGGATAATTTCCAGAAGGTGGTGGAAAGATGGGGTAAGATCATTGGTATGGACAAAGCTACGGCGGAGTGTAAGAGACTCGACCGAACTAGGTTACTGGTAGAGCTCAAGGATGGAGTTACTGTTCCATTAAATTTGAATGTTCAAGTGGACGGGGTTATATCTAAGATTCAGATGGCGGTTAACTACCACGAAGCAGTGGTGGTCGAAGACTGTACGGGAGAGGCTAGGGGAGTAGCCATGGAGGATGAGAGTGACCTGGGAGATCCAGCCGAAGGGCTGCTGGAGGGGAAGGTGAACAGGAGGTCCAGGATCACAAACATTGGGGAATGGAACGGATGTTGGAAGAGGTGCATGGGGAACCGAACTTTTCAAAAAGGGTGGTTGCCAATAATGATATCTCTCAGAGGGTGTGCGATCTTGAATTCCAAGATCGACTACGGAGAGATGCAGGGTCGAAGGAAGGTGGTAAGGAGATCATGGGGATTAACTTTATTGGGCCAGAGTTGAGAGGGCCCAGTGGTAAGGGGGAAGGGCGGGCGTTGGGCTTGGGGCCCAACCCTAATGGTTCTATGAACCCGATAGAAAATGGGCATGTTAGGGGGTGGGGGGAGGGGAGGGGTAGATTTAAATGGGCCTTTTTGTGAGCCAGTCTCGAATGATGTAGAGTTTTGTAACACCAATAGAGACAGTGTAGAGTTGTTTTCGGGAGGGATTGAGGAACCGAGTGGGGTGGGGGATTTCAGTGGTTCAAGCAGGGGTGTGAGGGAGGACAGGATTGTGGCAGTGGGGTTGGAGAGTAGAGGGAGTACGGATGTGGGCGCGGGGGTTATCGGAGTCGAGTCAGAGCCGTCAGAGGGGGTATCGGGGGTTAGGGATTCAGTTGAGGCTCCACATGAGGCAAAGGTTAAGGGTATGTCGGAAGGCGGTGAGTCGGTGACGCGGGCGAAATTAAAGGCTGTGGTGGAAGCCTTGGTTAAGTCCATCACAGGGAGGAGGAAATTCAAGTGTCGAGGTTGAAAAAGAAGTAGTAAAATGGCCTTGAAGCATAAACAGAGGCTCGGGGGGTGTGAGACGAATGGTGTCATTGTAGGGGATGACTTTGCTCGCCGGCAATTTATACTGTCCGAACTGCGGAAGGGGTGAGGCTGATAGACTTTTCGGAGGCAGAGGAGGTGGTGGATCTTGCTCAATTACTGGGTTTGGGATGCGTAATGGGGAGGGAGGCGATATTGGATAGGGTAAGGAGGGACCTTATCAAGGAAAGGTGAATTGGGATGAATCGAGGGAAGGTGGAAAGTGTGGATTTGAGGGGATCTTTTCAATGCGTATGGTAACCTTTAATTTAAGAGGACTCAATGGGGGTGTTCGGAGGCGGGTTGTGATGAGGTTATGCAAAAAGATAAGGCCATGGGTGCTTTGTCTTCAAGAAACAAAAATGGAAGAGGTTAGGGATCGTCTGGTATTCCGTCTTTGGGGGTCTAATTGATGCAAATTCAGTTTCCATGCAGCAATAGGAAATGCGGGTGGACTTCTATTGGTTTGGGACATCGACAGACGCTCTCTGGTAGTAGCTGAACAAGGGCATCATTATATGTGGCTTAAAGGAAACATCAGAGAGGTTAAGGGGGCTGTGAATTTAATTTGTGTACATACGCCAAATGTAAGAAGTGAAGGGCAACTTTTTGGTCGCTGTTAGCCAGCAAATGCGATTCAGAGAACGGTGAGTTGTGGTGTTTTGCGGGGGATTTTAATGCCATTGTTTCAGATGGTGAGAGGAGAGGAGAGAGTTAGACCTCTGGGTTTTGCAGGGAGTTCATTGATCGGCTTGGATTGGTGGACTTGCCTATGGAGGGTGGCCAATTCACTTGGATTGGCAGGAGTGGGAGGGTATACAGTCGGCTGGACAGGTTACTACTATCACTGGGTTGGTTATGTCTTAGGGGCGCAGTGATTCACTAATGTGGTGAGACCGTGCTATCGGATCACTATCCAGTGGTATTGGATGTGGGCGAGCAATCTTGGGGTCCTAAACCGTTCCAGTTATATAACTATTTGATGGAGGATAAGGGCTTCAATGAATTAGTGAGAGATGTCTGGGGGTGTCAGAGTGTGAGTAGGGAGTCAGTAGGGAGGGCAAGATTTTTGACAGCCTTAGGAAGTTAAAGAATAAGATTAGAAGCAGGGTAGGGTACGGATAGACCACTTCTACTCTCTACCCGAAATATAATTATCCTACCCTTACCCTACCCTATTACCCTAAAATTAAATATCGGGTAGGATTTGGGTAATACCCATCGGGTATGCGGATTATCCACGGGTAAACATGTACATAGTTAACCGACTCTACCCGACCCAACTTTAATAAAGAAAAAACTTATTTTTCACCATAAAAAATAAATAAAACATTCACTATTGCACGAGAACAAAATTTAAAAGAATATTTAAAAGAAACTGCTAAAGCAACATAAATAAATACTGTAATATTTAAGAATATTCAGTAAAAAATTCATAAATTTTTTTACTGTCAAATCTCAAACGTTAATAAATTTGAAATATAAAAATAAATAAATAAATAAGCAAATATATAAATATATCTCAATATATAATATAAATTTAAATATATATAAGTATATATAGATAAATAAATAAATAAATAAATAAATAAATAATAAATATATATTTAATCGGGTAATCGGGTAATATAGGAAATCCACCCTACCCGCACCCGATATGATTTATTTCAGTTTCGGGTAATACCCTACCCGTTACCCGATTATCTCTACCCTACCCTACCGGATACCCGATTACCCGACGGGTTACCCGACCCTACGGGTAAAGTTGACATCCCTAAGTGGGTATGGGGCTTCAGACTTAGAGAACCGCATTCAGAAATTGTTGGCCGACGTTGGGGAGTTGGAGGCTGGTCTGGAAGGTGATGGGGTCACAGACGAGATCAGGGCCGATTGGTTCAGCAAAAGGAGTGAACTACAGAAGGCGTGGTTGGCAGAAGAAAGGAGATGGTTGCAGAAGTCTAGAGTCCGATGGCTCAAAGAGGGCGATCAAAATACTAGATTCTTCCACACGGTTACATCATTAAATAGGCGGTGTAATTTTATTGGGTCTATATATAGAGACGGGTTGTGGATAGCAGAGCCGAGGGAGTTTAAAAAAAGGCCGCAGAAGAGTACTTCAAGGGTCTATTCACTACACAGGAGGATGAAATTTCCATGTTAAGAACTTGGGCCTACCAAGAATTGCAGCAACAGATAGTAGTTGGTTGGAAAGGAATTTTGCGGAGGAAGAGGTGCGAGAGGCCGTGTGGAGTTGCTACGGCAATCGCGCGCCCGGGCCGGATGGATTCAATTTGGAATTTTTTTAGAAGTATTGGGAGTTATTGAAGGGAGAAGTTATGGAACTGATTAAAAAATTTGAAGATGGGGGCAGGCTACCTAGAGAGTTGGGGGGATCCTTCATTACCTTGATCCCTAAGGTGGAACGGCCAATTTGCTTTGGCGAGTACCGTCCTATATCTCTTGTTGGAAGCTTATACAAAATAATTACCAAGGTTATGGCTAGGCGACTATTGAACATTATTAAAGGATTGGTGGGCCAAACGCAAATGGCCTTCGTAAAAGGAAGGCAAATACTTGATGGTGCTTTAGTAGCAACGGAGGTTACACACACAACACAGTTGTCCGGGAAAAGGGGCTTCGTCGTCAAGTTGGATTTTGCTAAAGCCTACGATAATGTGTCGTGGGAAGTCTTATTCGGAGTACTTGAAGCAATGGGTTTTGGCAGTAGATGGGTTCGGTGGATTAAACATTGCATTTCTTCGGCTTCGGCGACCGTACTGATAAACAGATCTCCCTCTAAGTTCTTCCAAATGCAAAAAGGGCTGAGACAAGGCAACCTATTATCCCCATACTTATTCTTGTTGATTGCTGAGGTCCTCAACATACTACCGAATTCGGCGGCTGAAAAGGGTCTGCTCGCGGGGCTGGCATCAGGGGGGGGGTCATATCTCATCTTCAATATGCCGACGACACTATTCTATTTTGTGAAGGTAGTATTGGCCAGGTAATTACTGTTAAAAGAATACTGATGTGCCTTTCATATACCACTGGGCTTAAAATTAATTTTTCAAAGAGTAGTTTGTTGGGAATAAATTGCTCGAATGATTTGGAAAGGGAGGCAGCCTCTATTCTTGGGTGCCAGGTGGAAGTTGGCCTTTAACATATTTGGGAATCCCTATTGGTAGGAGAATCAATGGTATTGGGATGTGGCAACCGGTGCTTGAGAATGTCGAAAAGAAACTGGCCGGGTGGAAGGGTAGAATGTTGTCTCAAGCGGTGAGATTATGTCTTATCAGGTCAGTTATGTGCAGCATGCCCCTATATTTTATGTCCATATTCAAGATACCAAAGACGGTGGCTAATTGGTTGGAGAGTCTTAAAAGCAGATTCTTTTGGAACGAGTGGGAGGGGGGTATGAAGTTGCACACCATTTGTTGGGATAAAATCTGCAGACATAAGTAGGACGGGGGGCTTCGAGTATAGAATTATGAAAGATTCAACTATGCTCTTCTAATGAAGTGGAGATGGCGGTTCGGGAAGGAAAATTCTTTATGGAAAGAGGTGGTCGACAGAAAATATTGCAGGGGTGAAGGGCCATTCATACCTAAAGTAATTAGGAGTAGATCCATTTGGGGTAGGATATGTAAGGCATGGGGAGAGCAGGATGATGTTGCCTCGGGTATGGGATTTAAAAGTCCATGTTGGGGATGGCTTAAAGACTCGATTTTGGCAATATCCCTGGATTGAGGACTGGTGGCCTCTCAAGGACCTTTTCCCTAGTATTTATACCTTATCAATTAAGAAGAACGGGATGATATCCGAGTATGGGAGTTGGAAGTTTGGCAAGTGTTGGAACACACCCTGAATGGCAATAGGGTGATTCGGTATATGGAAGATAAGGTTGTGTGGTGTAAGGAGAGCAATGGGAGTTTCACTACTGCCTCATGCTGGGACCGGGGGAGGGGATGGAGGGTATGGTGATGCAGCGTGTCTGGAAAGAACTGTGGAAACTTAAAACTCCTATGAAGTTCAAACTTTTGGCTTGGAAGATCGGCCACAATGCTGTTCCGGTAACAGATTTTTTGGCCAAGAGAGGGTGTCTTGCAGTATCTAATACACAATGCCCCTGCTGTGAAAAGGAAGTAGAAACTGCTGTTCATTTGTTTTGTCAGTGTGAGTTTGCTTGTTCTATATGGTATCAAGGTATACATTGGTTTGGAATCTATTGTGCCTTACCTGGTAGGGTGGACCTCTTAATGGCTTGGTGGATGGAAGCTTGCTCGCACAAGGGCAAGAGGGAACTATGGTCGTTCATGGGACTTGCGCTGGTCTGGGTTATATGGAAGAGTAGGAATGAAAAAGTCTTTAAGGGACACCGTATTAGCTACAAAGCCGCGTTGGAGGAGGTGAAATGGAAAGTGTGTCGGTAGTGGAAAACGACAGGGTATGGAAGTGACCTGGAATTGAGTAATTTGGGAGTGTGTTTCCCAGATGGTCTTTACAGGGCTCGTAGGTTACATATTAAGACTCCACGGAGTGGGTTAACATGGGAACGGCCGGCGAGAGGCTTGTGGAAGATCAACACTGATGGGTTATCGGTTGGGAATCCGGGGTCGGCTGGATCGGAGGGGTTATTAGGAACGATGAGGGTGATGTGATACTTGTTTTATCGGATCATATTGGAATAGCGGACTCCACTGTTGCAGAAGTCATGGCAATTAGTCGAGTCTGAATCGCCTTGCTTTGTGACCAGGGTTCCCATTGCCTAAGATTTTGTTCGAGTGTGATGCTGCTATTGTGGTAAAATGGTTGGGACAGCCGGATCTCTTTCCATGGCGCTTCCGGCAATTTATTGGACCAATCATTGTTGTGATTCGGTTTGCAAGAGGGACCCGTGTGCAGCATATACTTCAAGAGCGAAATTCACTGGCGGACTCATGGGCTCGAAAGAGTGTGGCTGGTGAAGGTAAATTGGAGGAGTGGAGATAGTTTGGACTGGAATGGTGGAATACAGGCGTCAAGGAAAGCGCACAGACCAGGCGGACTAAAATCAGAAGTTATGCAGTCCCTTTTGTGGACTGATTTTTTGCTGTAATCTTCCCAGCCATTTTGGTGCAACGAGTGATGGAAAGGTGGAAAAGTGGGTCAAATGGAGGAAAGGCGCTACTTTAGCTGTAAGCAGGCTGCAGTTAAAATGCTTATGTCGTAGAAATGTTGTAGTTTTGTTTGTTTTGTTTGCTGTTCCGTTGATTCTGTGTCTCAGGTTACTTAGATAGGATCTTTGCTCCTATCGATTCGCGGATCAACGCTGTTCTTATTATGTTAGATTTTGGCAATAAAATTATTTCCCCACAAAAAAATAAATTATTGTCTATGTATTGTAATATTTCACTTATGTTAAAATATTTTTTTAATATTAATGACATCTTGTTTCAATGCCGGCAAAATGGGGAATTTTAAAAGTGATAATATATATCTTATTGATAGTGCTTCAACGCACACGATACTAAAAGACATAAAGTATTTTTCCAATTTAAGAATGGGAGACACAAACATAAACACAATATGTGGTAGTGCAAATATTATATAAGGAATTGGCACAGCCAACCTTATTTTCCCAAAGGGAACTAAACTAATTGTGGAAAATACACTCCTATCTCTCAAGTCTCGAAGAAATTTATTGAGTTTTAAAGATATCCGAGAAAATGGGTATCATCTCGAGACATCGACTTCAGAGAATGTCGAGTATTTATTAATTACAAATACCACACATGGTAAGAAATATGTATTGGAAAAATTACCAGCTCTGTCGTCTGGATTGTATTTTACAAAGATAAATACAATTGAAAATTATCACTTAGACCACAGGTCTAATATTCCCCACATAGACCAGAGGTCTATTGATGGCCACAGGCCCATTAATGAATATCATCCTAAAATAGGTCAGATGTCTATTGGAAGCAATTGGCTTACTGATGAATATATGATATGACATGATCGCCTAGGCCATCCCGGCTCTACAATGATGAGGTGAATTATTACAAATAGTCATGGCCTTTCATTGAAGGGACAAAAATTGCTACAACATAATGATTATATATGCGTTTGCTTGCTCCCAAGGAAAATTGATTACAAAACATTCACCAACAAAAGTGGGAACTGAAAGCCCTAGTTTTCTTGAAAGAATTCAGGGTGATATATGTGGACCTATAGATCCACCATGTGGACAATTTAAATATTTTATGATGCTAATTGATGCATCAACATGATAGTCCAATGTAACATTGTTATCATCTCGCAACCATGCGTTTGCAAAGTTACTTGCTCAAATTATTAAATCACGAGCACAGTTCCCTGATTATACAAAAAAAATATCCGTTTGGATAATGCTGGTGAATACTCATCCCAGAGGTTTGTGAATACTGCATGTCAATAGGCATAACAGTTGAGCATCCAGTTGCTCATGTCCATACACAGAATGGACTAGCTGAATCGCTTATAAAGCGTTTACAATTAATTGTCAGGCCATTATTAATGAGATCTGGATTGCCATTGACAGCTTGGGAGCATGCAATATTACGTGCAACAAAATTGGTGCGGTTAAGACCGACACATTATCATGAATACTCTCCTATACAATTAACATTTGGGCATGAACCCAATATATTCCATCTCAGAATATTTGGTTGCGCAGTATATATGCCGATTGCACCACCTCAGCGCACAAAGATGGGTCCCCAACGTAGATTGGGAATATATGTCGGGTATGAATCACCATCGATTATTCGATATCTTGAACCATTAACTGGTGATTTATTTACTGCGAAATTCAAAGATTGTCATTTCGACGAATCTCATTTCCCGACATTAAGGGAGACAAAAATCAACCAAAGAAAGAAAAAGAAATCAACTGGAAAATGCCATTAGATTTCTTTGATCCTCATACAAATGATTGTGAACTAGAAGTACATAGAATTGTACATTTGCAGAATATTGCACATCAATTTCCGGACGCATTATGCGACTCTAAAAGAGTAACAAAATCTCATATACTGACAATAAATGTTCTAATCAAAATTAATGTCCCAAAGGGACCAATTACAAGTGCCAAAGATGAATCTACTGCACGCTTGAAGCGTGGTAGACCACCAGGTTCCAAAGATAAAAATTCTCGAAAGGAATGAGGATTACAAATCATTGAAAGTGACAAAATTACAGAAAATATTCCAGAGGAAAAGGAAGCTCTTGAAGAGCAAATAGCTCCAGAGGAGCAAGAACTTGCAACTCCAGAGGAGCACGAATTTGAAAATAATGAAATATCAATCAATTTTGTCACAAGTAGAAATGTTTGGAACCGAGATGCAATTATCATAGATAATGTATTCTCATACCACATAGCACTTGATAATATAAATGATGACGAGGATCATGAACAAAAAACGGTTGTAAATGTCGGAAAAGAAAAGATTGGCCAAAATGGAAAGACGCAATCCAATCTGAATTGGATTCCCTGGCTAGACGAAATGTGTTTGGACCAATTGTCAAAACACCAGAAAATATAAAGTCAGTCGGATACAGATGGATTTTTGTAAGAAAAAGAAATGACAAAAATAAAATTGTCAGATACAAAGCAAGATTAGTCGCCCAATGGTTCTCATGGAGACCCGGATTTGATTATGATGAAACATATTCCTCTGTAATGGATGAAATAACATTTAGATATCTTATCAGTTTAGCAGTCCATCAAAATCTTGAAATGAGATTAGTGGATGTTATTACTGCGTATCTATATGGAAATTTAGATACAGATATCTATATGAAGATCCCATAAGGATTAAAAATGTCAGAGACATATGAATCAAATCCTAAACATATGTATTCCATCAAATTACAAAAATCCTTATATGGATTGAAACAATCCGGGCGAATGTGGTATAATCGACTCAGTGAGTCTTCGATACAAGAGGGTTATACAAATGACCCAATTCGTCCATGTATTTTCATTAAGAAAATTGGACAAGAGTTTGTAATCATTACAGTTTATGTTGATGATTTCAACTTGATTGGAACTCCAGATGAGCTCTAAAAGGCTGTTAAATACTTGAAAAATGAGTTTGAAATCAAAGATTTTGGTAAAACCAAATCATGCCTTGGTCTACAAAATGAATACTTAAATAATGGAACTTTTGTCCATCAAACAGCTTATACTCAGAGAGTATTAAAGCGATTTTATATGGATAAAACACATCCATTAAGTACTCCAATGGTCGTAAAGTCACTTGATATAAAAAAAAGATCCATTTAGACCACAAGAGGAAGGTGAACAGATTCTTGGACCAGAGGTCCCATATTTAAGTGTCATAGGTGCTTTAATGTATCTCGCAAACTGCAATAGACCATATATCATTTGCAGTAAATTTATTAGCAAGATTTAGTTCATCTCCTACAAGACGACATTGGAATATAATTAAACATATATTTCATTATCTTCAAGGAACTATTGATCTTGGCTTATTTTACCCAAATGATTTTTGACATGAAATAATCGGCTTTGCTGATGCTGGATATTTATCAGATCCACATAAGGCCAAATCTCAAACTGGCTACGTGTGTACGTGTGGTGGTACGACAATTTCATGGCAATCAAGGAAGCCGACATTGACTGCTACTTCCTCAAATCATGCTGAAATTTTAGCAATACATGAAGCCAGTCGAGAGTGTGTATGGTTGTGATCTTTGATGCACCATATATTGAAAACTTATGGCATATCTACAAAAGAAGAAATACCCCCAACAATTCTATACGAAGATAATGCAGCTTGTATAGCACAATTGAAGGGAGTGTATATTAAAAGAGATAGAACAAAACACATTTCACCAAAATTTTTCTACACTCATGACCTACAGAAAAATAGTGAAATAGATGTGCAGCAAATTCGTTCAGCTGATAATCTTGCAGATTTGTTTACCAAGGCACTACCAACAGCAATATTCGAGAAGTTGGTGAAAAGTATTGGATTTGCCAGCTAAAGAATCTCAACTGATGCTTTTATTAGGGGGGAAGAATCAAATATAAGAATAGTGCACTCTTTTTCCTTCACTTGGTTTTTTTTTCCACAGGGTTTTTTCCAAGTAAGGTTTTAACGAGGCATATTCTTTTTATAAAAGACATCAAGGGGGAGTGTTATACAGTTTGATGTCTGCCACCTAAGCTATAAATTTCCACCTAACAAGCTGCCACCTTTTATTTAATTTAATAAGTCATCACTCTCAATTGTTGTATAAATACCCATGGTTGCAGACGAAGAGGTGTGAGAAAAATTTGTTTTCATTTCTGTCCATTTTCATTTTGCATTACACACGTCTGCTCACATTTCCTCTCTCTTTACCTTTCTTCTCTCTGTTTATTACCTTCTGTTTTCTTCTCATTCTCTGCACTAATATATTAACACACATATATACATAAATCATAAGCTAAATAGATTAGTTATTATATACACAATATATTATATTTACAGCAAATAAAAACATATAAATCACCAATAATTTACCAAAACCAAAACTTGCGTGCGTATGTGTATCAAATGAATCAGTTGGAAAGGTGCTCGTAATTGTTAAGAAACGGAAAAAAGGCCAATATAGTCCTTTTTTTTAACAAAAAAGCCAAATCAGTCATTTTTTTTTTATTTTTTGGCCCAATTGGTCCGCTACATATACTAATTACGTCTCAATCGGTCCTCCACTCACTAATTATGCCCTAATTACATATTTTTGGCCAAATCAGTCCTTTTTTTCAAAAATCTAAATTGGTCCGTTATTAATTTTTGCACCATTTCATACAGTCCAATGCACATTTCAAACCACTAATAAATCAAATTTGATATACGTAAAAATTCTAAAATTTCGATATTTACTATAAACTAAACGACGAGACGAATCTAACAAAATTCAACTTGGCTCATTTTAATTTATATATCTAGGTCTGTCTCGTCGTGTTAATAAATAAAATTTGATATACGTAAAAATTCTAAAATTTCGATATTTCGATATTTATAAACTACATGACGAGACGAATCTAACAAGATCCTACTTAGCTCATTTTAACTTGTATATCTAGGTCCGTTATTAACACGACGAGACGGACCTAGATATACAAATTAAAATGAGCCAAGTAGGAGCTTGTTAGATTCGTCTCGTCGTTTAGTTTATAATAAATATCAAAATTTTAGAATTTTTACTTATATCGAATTTGAGTTATTAATGGTTTGAAATGTACATTGGACTGCATGAAAGGGGACAAAAATTAATAACGAACCAATTTAGATTTTTGATAAAAAAAAAGGACTGATTTGGCTTAAAATGTATAATTAGGGTATAATTAGTGGGTGAAGGACCGATTAGGACGTAATTAATATATATAGCGGACCAATTGGGCAAAAAATTTAAAAAAAAATGACTGATTTTGACTTTTTTGTAAAAAATGGCTATATTGGCCTTTTTCCGTTAAGAAACCCAGCCCGCAACAATGCTGACAATTTACAATCTTTTAGATACACTTATTTAATCAATGGACAATGGTTGAGACAAAAAGGTTACGGGCGTTTAACTTAAAACCCCAATGCGGGATTATATTCAATGTTGAAATATGATAACCCATTGTTTAAAGTGAGATCAAATCATCATCAATACATTGTTTAAAAGTTACATAAATGAAAAATAAAATAAAATAAAATAATTAATCATTGTTTAGAAATCGTTCGAAAGTTTGAATATAAAATATCCTACTAAGGATTTTATATAAACTTCATACAGGACATAATGGAAGCCTTTAAAAATGTGGATCATGTACAAAATTACAAAAAATGTTCTCCCAATATATTTTTTTACTTTGCCATATATCCTTATTTAAGACACCCACCCAAACTCAAAAATCCACCACCACCATTCCCGCCATAGTCCACATCATGCGGCAAACGCCGGCAGATATGCAAAGGGTGGGGCGGCAGGACAATATGTAGGAGCATGTATTATACACTCCTATGGAGTATTTATATATGCACAAGGCAAATGACTATGCAGTAGAGTGAGATTGATCTCAGACCGTATAGCTAAAGACTGATAATACAATATGACAGAGATAAGAGTGTCCCCAACTCATACCTGAAGCTGAAAGCAGTATCAGTCCAATTCAAAAATGTTTTCATTCCTTCTCCAACTATATGTGCAAACCACAACACTAATGACAGCCGTCCTCGATTCATAGTATCATCAGAATTCCCTCAAAAATATACTCAATCGGGTTTAGGAAGAAAAGCCCACAAGCATCATCATATGATGTAAAACATATTGTCATCGTCACGATGCCTCCTGAGCAGATGAGTGGTAATTGTAGTTGTTGCCACTGCCACCACCCATACCCCTTCCACCTCGGCCTCTGTAGTTGTAATTGTTCCTAGGGTAATAACCACCTCCGCTTTGTTGTTGATCATAACGCCCGTTCTGATAGCCTCCTCCTCCTCTGCTGCCTCCTCGCCCCCCACGGCTGTTTCCATATCCTCCTCTACGGATGCCACCACCACCACGCCCACCTCTGTAGTTTTGATATGGTTTCCGACTGAAATGCTGGTCTTTTGAGTCCACGTCCCGTGAGTTTTGGGTGAATTCTGCATCAGAGATGCCCATTCCCTGCTCTGTTTGTGGTGTCTCTTCTGAGAAATCTTCTACCTCAATAACTTCCTAAAATGAAAGGAATATGGTTTCTGCTGAAAACATTTGTTACACGGAAGGGGAGACGGGAATCCCTAGAGGCCTAGTTCACGATCTTAAATTTAAACACAGGTTTTCGGTGGAAGCACACAGTAATTACTACCTGATGGAGAACTTCAACAGGGCCAGCTATGTCGTAAATTTCATTGCTGTGGGGCACAGGTGCCTGCTCTTCCTGTAAAACATGAAGTTCGATAACTGTCATTAAAGTGGACATCGAAGAAATATGATTGGTAAAATTAAAGGTCGTACTATTATAATTAGCATACATTTGGTGCCATACAATGGAAACATACTAGATACTTACAATAATAACTGTACTATGTACAAGTGTTTAAATTCTCCCCAGCAGTAAACAGATGTAGCCAATCAAAAACAAGAAATGTGAAACAAAACTAAAACAAGAAACTATAAGTTCCAAAGTGAAACTACGTAAAGATGTATACATCCCACTACTTCAAGATTCAGGATTTTTGAAGTCAAACGGGCAAGAGGATGAGCATAAAGATGTAATTTACCTCTTGCTGATACTCCACAGATGATCCTTCTACTGGGACAGTTGAGCTGACGGGGGAAATGATTTGCTCGTGCACTGGAACTGGAAAAGATGGGTAATTTCCAGCAGCAGCGGCCACTTCAACTGGAGCTTTTATTTCCGGAGTAGTTGTAAAGTAGTCTGATGCCATAATTTTGTTCAATTTTTCCCTCAAGCCAGCATCTAAAATGATCCATCAAATATGAGCAGTCACAAAACTTAAGTGATCATCATAAATGAATATCTTGAAAAATATTTACTAACAGAAAATATATTACAGGAGCATTATCCAGCAAGTATCAATTTACTAGCCAGTGTTATGAAACACAAATTCTTCATGAAGACAAACACAATGAGGATATTTGGTAAGTAGGATTGAACTTTAGAAATAGAGATTATATCAAATTTATTGTTTATTACGATGGAATGATGCGATTTTTAAATTCATTGTCTCACATAAGAGGTAGGTAAAACCCCTACATCAAATCCTAAGGATTTAAATCCTATACGTTCCAATTCTCATATTGAACCAAACACCCCCAATATTATATCCAAAGGAATAGGCATAAATAGTATGCTTCAAACATGTCACGATTCAGTTTAACTGACCACTTACAACACCATTCAGTAAAACACATAGACCCAACATGAGCAAAATTACTACTAAGAAAACATTTTGTTACAAAGACGAGATAACCACAATTCCCGAACCATATATAGGTAAAAGAATGCACACCAGAATCCCTATACTACCAGGAAAGATTGGATTATTTATTCATAGGGTTTAGCTATAACTTTTTAGTCAATCACTTCATTTTAGATTCCTAGAAAGGACATTGTCAATCACACTAGTCAAGCGAAATTCAACTACCAGTCTAGAGAACACACAAATCATAAACATATAAAGAAATATAGATGCAAAGTGCATATTTGCGGAGCAAAACGGTATGGTGTTCGTACAAGTAATGGTGGAGTTGGGCTCAACAGGCTGATCTGCTTTCGTAAGCCACAACTCGGCATGCTCCACACACTTCTGCAGGGCATGTTTATGCGAAAGACTCGAATTAACCGGCCGGGAAATCAACAGTCCTCCAAGCATCGCAATCAAGTCCAAATCCAACTCCTTCAAAGGTTCCCCAGCAGCAGCATCATCAGTAACGTAATCGTACGTCAGGCAACAACTCCTTTCGTGCGTTCTCGTTAGCATATTCTCGCGCACCTTCATCATTGTTTGTACATCGAAAACGGTAGCGAAATAGAGCAGGTTAAGCAGATCCAAAACCGCCGGTGGCGATTCGCCGACGTTTCCCGCCTTTACTACCGGCTCCGCGGCCGCCGCCTCATTCTGTATTTCCGTATGCACGATATCAGGATTTCGCTTAACATTCTTGAAGGCGAGTTCGATTTCCTGATCCACCGCTTGGGAGAGCGGCTGGCGAATCTTTTCGAGCTCGTCGATGCCGGCGAGAAGTGAGGGTTTGGTGCGGAGAGTCTCTTCCTGTTCTTTGTTGAGAAATTTTCCTTGAGACAAGGTTTCCTCCATCTGATTCACACGGTTGAGCTTCTTCTTCAAGGCTCGTAGACGCTTGTTTAGTAGATTGTTAACAGGCCCCTCGGAGGCGATTTCGGAGGAGGAAGACGGCGCCGCCATTTCCTGTAGTTAAGAAAAGAGAAAGAAAAAGAAGAATGAAAGAGAATGGGAAATAGGGTTTAGGCCGCGGGCGGCGGAGATGGGATTGGGGAGGGTTTTGTGGAGAAGATGAAGCGGCGAATGGCTAGTAGGGACGAGAGAATTGAGATTTGAGAAATGAAGAAACTGGTGACTGGTGGTAACTGGTAAGTACAAAAATTACAAATCGCCTATTTAATAGGTGATCAAATTAAATTAATTAATAGGGCATGAGTACTTGGTAGCCAATACCCTAATTAGAGAAAATTGTATTAAAATAAATAATTAATTAATTAATGCAGTACTACTGGTTTCAACATTTTAATCTTTTTCCTTAAAAAAATGTATAGTACTTCTACACACAATCTTAAATAATTGTACTAAATAATCTTTTTCCTTAAATAAATAAATAATGTACTATGTTGTGAGTAAAATATACTTATGTCCCAATAATTTTGCTTACTTTCTCTTTTACATAAAATCCAATATATTTTTTAACACTTTAAGTAAAAATTATATAAAATGTTGTACTATATTTTAAAATTACACGAATAGATGATTCTAACAAGAACAAACTTCACTATTTTTTCCTTCTTGCATCAATACAATAAAATTGAGTCAAAATTAAACAATGAACAGTATCAAAAATCAAATGTACACAAAATTATTGGGAAGGAGTCAGTACTATGAATGGATGATTCGTGTAGTGTGAAAAAGAGAGAAAAATAGTGAAAATGGAAATGATGGAACGGCACGGTTAAACCAAGTATTTTGTTTTAATTCTATTCACGCTGACATTGTACACATATAACCTTTCCTTTCAAAAAATGAATTTCAAATCCTTCTAAAAAAAAATCAAAGAATTGAACTTTTTCTCTCTCTGGGATGGCTTCCCCTCCGGAAACTCCATTCCCTCCGCTCCCTTTTGGCCCTTCTTCCTCTTCCCCTCCGCCCGGCAGTGGCCCTACATCGCCGGAACCCTATTACTTCTCTAGCAAACCCTCTACCTCTTTCCGTGATAAAGTTCTAGCCGGCAAACAGCCCCCCCCCAGTCCCCTCAGTTCGGACCCTAGTTTGTCCAACATGGTCACTCTTGACTTCATCGGAGGCGACAGGCTTAAACCACGCATCACCATAGATCCTAGCGTTAAGAAAAGGATGTGCAAACCCTTTGAGGATGGACTTATTATTTCCATTCTTGGCAGGAAGGTTGGCTTCGTTGCTTTGCATGATAGGCTTGGAAAGCTGTGGAAGATTGCTGAGAGGTTTGAGATGGTGGATATGGGTGAGGGTTTTTTCCTCGTGAAGCTCGAACGTGAAGAGGACAGAGCTCGTATTCTCGATGGCGGCCCGTGGATGATTTTTGATAGCTATTTGACGGTGTGCCCGTGGCGGCCGGATTTCATAGCCTCGGAGGAAACAACCAAGAAAACACTAGTGTGGGCACGTTTTCCCGGTCTTAGCTTTGAATATTTCGACGAACTCATCCTCGCCAAGATGGCGGCGGCGCTGGGAAGGCTGATTCGGATTGATGCAGTCACCAAGGGCGTGAACCGGGGAAGGTATGCTAGGGTTTGTATTGAAATTGATTTGAACCTTCCGGTGGTGACAAGCATTCTTGTGGGAGATAAATGGCAAAAGGTGGCATACGAGGGTTTGCACCTTTTGTGTTCTTCATGTCAAAAATATGGCCATGCAAGCATTGCTTGTCCACAACGTCAGGCCGAGGTCCCCGAGGGTGAACTGCCGGTGGATGCTCCGGTGGTGGACACACTCAACAAAGGGAAAGGTACAGCCTGCGTGACCTCGATCACAACCCCTGTTGACACTTCCTTAAGAGGTAAGCAGGACAAGATTAAGATGACTGGGGGTGGGAAAAGTTCGCAGCTTTGCACATTTTCGGCTAAAAACAATGTGGGGGAAAGTAGCACGCAGGCAGGGGTTGACCCTTACCTTAAACAGGACCAACAAAAAGCTATGTCAGGGACTACCAACCCTACTTGGGCAGTCGATTCAGCTATGGAGGAGGCCCCCGTGACACCCCCATCCTTGCCAGCTCAACCTGAAGTGGGCGAGTGGATTAAAGTTACCAGGAAAAAGCCTCATAAGCCCAAAAAGCTAGTGGCCCAAGTGGAAAAAATTGCCACTCCTCTGAAAGAAATCATAACTGCCTCCAGGCCCAATCATCGAAAAGGCCCATTACCCAAACCGCGGCTGCCCAAAGTTCAAGCCCAGTTTGTCTCTAAACCTCTCAAGGCGAGTAAGTCTCCGATAAGAGAAAGGCCAGGACTTGCCAAGCGAGCTAGGGGAATCCCAGATGCAGAGCGCGAGTCGGAAGAATTTCTGGAGGCCATGGAGGAACTCCCGGCCACTGTCAACCCTCTTCCTGGCTACTCAAATGAAAACTTGGACCCCAACTTCGATGGCACGACCGAACCTCCCCCGGCTGAAAATCCGGACGAGGATTACCCTCCTAGCGCCTAAGAGGTATCTGTGTTCCTCTCCCCTCAATCAATTGTTTTATGGATTTTACAAACTTCAAATTATTATCCTGGAACGTTGGGGGTATTATGGGGAGTAGCACTAGAAGGAGTCTCCGGGACATTATCAGTCGCTCCAATCCGGACATTCTAATTATTATTGAGCCTCAATCGGAATTTGTGAATTCCATGGTGTTTTTCAATAGATTGCACTTTACGGCTGTTTACCTCCAAGAGGCCTGTGGTAGGTCAGGGGGGATTTGGATTTTGGCCAGAATTGGCCTGGGGATTTCTGTGGAGCCTTACGATATCCGCGATCGCATCATCACTGTCAAGCTGGACAATAATTCGATTACTTGGTTTCTCACAGCCCTCTATGCTGCCCCCAACTATAGAGAGCGTAGGCTGAACTGGAATGACCTCAGTGACCTCTCTACTTCCATTGAAGGGGCGTGGGCGGTGATTGGAGACTGGAACCAAATCCTCAGGTCGGATGAAGTTCAAGGTGGTCTCCACAATAATGCTCGGGCAGAAGAGCTTGAGGATGTCTTAAATGCCTCTGGACTCTCGACCCTCCATACACAGGGCGGACTTTTCACTTGGTCCCGCCCCATAGGCCCTGCTCATATGATATATAAACGCCTGGATCGCTGCACGTGCAACTTGGATTGGATCGACCTTTTCCCCCGCGGCTATGTTCAGACTCTTCCAAGAATAGGATCGGATCATAACCCCCTCCTCCTTCGGTGTGATCAAGAGCCTCTGTTATCCGGACCTAAGCCTTTTAGGTGGGAAGCTTTTTGGGCCACGTCGGAGAACTACAAAGCTGTAGTGGACCTTGCTTGGAATGCCCAACCGAATGAGATCCCCCAGAGATTGGATGCTGTTAAAGTGGCGTCTTTAGAGTTCCAAAAGTCCAACGGATGCAACTTTAAGTGGAAAAAACTTAAGCTTTTGAAAAGGCTAGAAGGTGTAGGCCGATCCTTGGAGAGGGTCGACTCCGTTCGTTTTGTCCTACTTGAAGCCCAACTGAGGAGTGAACTGGAACACTTGCTCCTACAGGAGGAAATTTATTGGCAACAACGCTCCAGGGATAAATGGATCCGGGCAGGGGATAGAAACACCTCTTATTTCCATGCCCGAGTTAAAGCCAATCGCCACAAAAGCAAGATCAATGGGTTGTACTTGCAGAATGGCAGTTGGTGTGATGAAGAGATCATTCTGAGGGCGAGTGCTCGGGATTATTTCCAACAGCTATTTAGCCGAGGGGAACAATCGGAAATTCCTGGTAATGAAGGCTCTTCCCCGACTCCTCTACCTGTCTTTACTCCCTTTGCACAGGCTGAGACGGAAGACCTGTGTTCGGAGCCTTCCTTTGAGGAAGTTACCACATCGGTTATGAGTATTAATGGGGATTCGGCTCCGGGTCCGGACGGTTTCCCGGGGCTTTTCTTCCAAACATACTGGTCTACGATGGGTACTTCTGTGCATGCTTTCATCCAAAAATGCTTCCTCTCCCAAAACTTTCCTCGGGAGATCTCTAAAGCGTTTATTTGTCTTATCCCCAAGATCCCGGTTCCCAGCTCCTTTAATCACTTCCGGCCGATTACCCTCTGCAATGTTGTCTACAAAGTGATTACTAAATTGTTGGTGGTTAGGCTACGACCATTGCTGCAGTCCTTGATCTCCCCCCATCAGGCCGCATTTCTCCCCGGGAGAGGCCCTGCGGACAACGCCATCACAACTCAGGAAATTTTGAAACATATGGGGACCTCCCGCTCTGCTCCTAGCAGCTTCGTCCTCAAGATCGACATCGCTAAAGCTTACGACCATGTCCAATGGCCCTTCCTAGAACGATGTCTATATGAACTGGGGCTTCCTGGATCCTTCATCAAGCTCATCATGCACTGTGTTATTTCTCCCTCCTATTCGGTCCTGTGGAACAGCCGGGCTACTGAGGAATTTAATCCGGAAAGAGGGCTTAGACAAGGTGACCCAATCTCCCCCTACCTCTTTCTCATAATTATGGAGAAGCTTTCCTTGTTGATACTTAAAGAGGTCCAGCAGAATAGATGGAAGCCGATCACCTTGGCGGCTGGGGGAGTGGGGATCTCCCACCTTATCTTTGCAGACGATCTCCTTCTTTTCTCCATGGTGGATCAGACTAGTGTCCAGGCTATTTCTGACTCCCTGAAGACTTTTGCGATAGCATCAGGGCTGCACCTCAATCCAAGCAAATCCAGCTTCCTGGCCTCTCGGACAGTGACGGAGGGGGATAAATTTTGGATTTCTAACGCGCTTCAGATCAAGGCAACAGAGTCTCTGGATAGATATCTTGGTTTCCCCCTCTCGTTTGGCCGTCTGCGAGTTCGCGACTTTGATTTCCTACTCGACAAAATGGACTCTAAACTTGGAGGGTGGGCCAACCAACTTTTAAATAAGGCAGGAAGACTCACACTCTGCAAGGCAGTGTTGGCCGCCATCCCTACGTACTTCATGCAAATCCATTGGCTCCCGGAATCAGTGTGCAATGCGATTGATCGGAGGATCAATAAGTTCTTATGGAAAGGCGGCAATGGCAAAGGTTTATACCTTGTTAATTGGGACAAAGTGGCCTTACCTATCGGAGTGGGAGGCTTGGGGCTCCGCAAGGCTCGACGTATGAATATTGCCTTGTTGGGTAAATTCATTTGGGGTATTCTCCACTCGCCACATAAGACTTGGGTGCGGCTGCTTGAGCATAGGGGGCTCAACCAGGAGCATCCTCTCGACCTGCCTATGGACAACCGGTCCTACATCCTCTCCACGGTGCACAAAACCCTGCCACATCTTCGAGAGGGCTTTCACCTGAGGCTCGGCAATGGGGCCTCATCTTTGTGGTTCTCGGCTTGGTGGCGAGGGAAACAAATTGGTCCTCTTCTCCCCTTTGTTGACCATCATGACACTCATCTCTCCTGCAAGGACGTCATGATTAATGGACAGTGGAACTGGAGTGCTTGCTACTCCGCTATCCCCACGGGTCTGCTCCAGGATCTGGTTTCCTCCCCTCCTCCGCAGCTGCATCCTTCACTGCCGGACTCTTGGATTTGGAGCGAGGATAAGTCGGGAGTCTACTCTGTTCGGTCAGCGTATAAGTTCCTTATGAGAAACTCAGTCTCTACCACTGGTTGGAAGTGGATGTGGCGATCCAAAATCCCGGCCAAGTATTGTTTTCTACTGTGGTTGCTCGGCCAAGATGCGTTGCCCACTAACCTCAATCGGTACCGACGACACTTGGCGGATAACCCCCTCTGCTTATTATGTGGGAATGAGGTGGAGAGCTGGGATCACTGCTTTCTGTACTGTGATTGGTCTAAGCAGTTATGGAAAGCTCTCCGCATCCCCATTCCTATAGACTGTGGCTCCATCCCCAGGGCTGATCTCAGGCATTTCTTACAGTCTATGTTCTCCTCCTTTGGCACAGTTTTTGTTGTGGCGTTGTGGCTCATTTGGGTGGAACGTAATAATTTGACCTTCAGAGGCAAGCGCAAGAATATTTGGTTCATTTGTAGAGAGGTCTGGCGTATTTCCTATGCAATTGAAGGTGGTATGCCCGGTCGCAGATCTGTAGGGGCTGCCCCGCGTTTTGTCCGTTGGATACCGACTGACACTCATGACTTTATCCTCCATGTAGACGGGAGCTCCCTTGGCAATCCCGGACGATCTGGATTTGGCTACACTCTTCGGCAGCCCAGCGGACAATGGATTATGGGAGGCAGTGGATATCTTGGGACTCATTCTATCCTCTATGCTGAACTATCGGCGCTTGTCTATGGCTTAGAGGCTGCTTCTGAAGCAGGGATGAAGAGGATTAGTTGCTTCTCAGATTCTAAGTTGGCCCTCGGTGCAGTGGCAACTAACAACCCTTTCCACCCCTTTGCTGCCACCATCCAACGGATTCGCGACCTTAAGGAGTCCTTTGAGGCCTGTTCTCTCCTACATATACTAAGAGAAGGTAATGGTGTGGCAGACCACCTTGCTAAGCATGGCGCTTCATCCGCGGAATTTTTCACCACGTGGGCTTACCCGCCGGATTTCGTGCTTGGTGCCCTCGCTGCTGATGCCTTGGGAGCTGCTTTCCCTCGTTTGTAACTCTTCCTTTCCCTGCATGTTTCTTTTTTTTCCTTCTTTTCTACTTTGGTTGTATTTGCTGGCCCTTGGGCTTTCCAAAAAAAAAAAAAAATATAACCTTTCCTTTATTATGCAGCATTTCTGCATTTTACGCAATTCAGTGAACAATTTTAATTAGTAATAACTTATATTGTATATATGTAAAAATTATAAAAATTGATATTCTAAAACTACGTGATTAGACGAATCTAATAAGATCTCATTTGACTATGTTTTTCTTATATAACTATGTTAAAAAAAATTGATCAAAGTTACTTAATGAATAGTTACTAATGCAAATGGATCAATTAAATAACAACGGAGGAAGTATGTATTATACTAATAAGCCAAGATTAAGAGCCTTTTTCTCCTTCTCTAGCCACGCCAAAATGCTGTTTGATAATAGCTAAGTTAGTTTTTTGGTAAACCAAAGTGAAGTTTTAGAGTTTTAGCGAGTAACTTCTTTTCTTTTTTTAATAAGATTTCAAAAAAAAAAAAAATTAAAACTCAATTATAACCTCAAAATTATGTTTAAACAAAGTATAGTTTAGAATCGCTAGCCAATTTTTTCTTTTTTTTTTCTAATAAATATTAACACTCATGCATCGTCAAATGTGTGTGAGAGTCAAAGCCAAAGCAAAATGTTGTTTTATAATACTAGCTAATAAGTTAGTTTTTTTGGTAAACCAAAGTGAAGTTTTAGACTTTTATTTAGTAAACTCTCGTAAAGAAATTTTCTTATATTCACAAAGCCTCAAATCTAAAATCTTTCTTAATCAACTAAAGTTTTAATTGCTAACTTTTTTTTTTTTTTGCGAAACAGCCAATAAAGGCTAGGAAAATTAATTGCTAACTTATTTGATAATTGATAAATAAAATAATTTTTCTTTTTTCCAAAAGTGAAATTATGTAGATCAATAACTTCTAGTACTTGACACAAAAAAGCAAAAAGAAAATTAATTATGTTAGTTGACTGCCATAACAAATTTCTTACTTAAAAAAATACTCACTTTCTACTAATCAACACAGTTGAACTTGAATAGACTTGAATTACAATTTACAATGTAGGAGGAATCTTTATTATAGTACTCCCTCCGTCCCACGAAGTTTGAACCCTATTCCTTTTTGGGGTGTCCCACGAAGTTTGAACCCTTTCCGTTTTTAGAAAAATTAAATTAATATAAGTTTGATTAGAATCTTAATTATTGTCAAATCCCATAAAAAATACTTACTTTTACTATTCTGCACAAATTCCAATGCATTATTACTTTCCTACACAAAGTCCCTTATATTTCTTTAACTCTTAATATTACAAAATTGATACAAATAAAAATTGTATAAAATATATATTCTAAAACTACACGATTAGACGATTCTAACAAGACCACACTTGAATATTTTTCTCAAATTACATCACTACGATAATATTAAGTCAAAGTTAAACAATAAATAGTATCAAAATTCATTATAATCTTAAACACAAATACCCACACCACTTTAACTACTAAACTCCACTACCTAAATTACCGTGCCCAAAAGAAAGGCTTCAATCTTCGCGGGACGGAGGGAGTATAAAGTAAGCTACCTACCAACACACATTTTCCCGCCTAAACCCCTTTTCATCTTACAAATTCTATTCTTTTTCTTTCTCTCTCACACACTAATTAATTCACAAAAATACCATCAATCAATATAGAAAAAAATCACGCAATTAATTACCTTCCAAACTTATTTGCATATCCGATTCCAGTAAAGCCTTCGAGGCTACGAATTCCCCTCAACATCGCGGCTTGACTCTTCTAAACCTAAAGGCAGAATCGACACTCCTCCATCCCTCTACCACCTTGCCTGCCCATCAGTCGCCGTCCACTGTCTCTGCCACCCATTTTTCCAGTCGCTGCTCGCTTCCAGTCCTGACGCCGGCGCTTTGGCTTCCCCTCTGTCCTCGCCCTTGATCCTCCCTTCGCGGTCCGCAATATGCCAAAGCTCGCAGTAGAAACAACATGCCCTCCACCCTCTGATGTTTCCCATGTACGCTTCTCCGGCCTCTCTCCGCCATTCTTCGTCATGATGTAAGGGCTGTTTAGCTAATTATTTTTTCTGAGATGTTTGTTGCAATTTGACCTCAGTCCGTCGTTCGTCGTCACAAGGTGAGGGTTGTTCATTGGGCAAATAATTGTCTGATTTTGCTGAGTTATGTTGCCTGATCTAACTTCTGTTGATTTCATTGATTATTTCTATCTCTGCCAGAACATCCCCCGCGCCCGATTTCGAATACAATGTGGGTGCAACGGTTTGCTGCACTTTTATTCCGATTCTGGTAAATCAACTTAATTGACCTTGAAAATCCGATTCTTTTGGGACACTATCCACAATCCTTCTATTGAATTTTTTTTTTCATAAGTCAATGAATTGTTCAGTTCAGGGAAAAAGACTAGAGGCAAGTGTTGTCCACTTTATAATCGCACAATGATTTAAAATTGCAAGTTAACATATATGCTGGAGCACTCAAAATGGTTCCCTACTTGCAAACATTAGATATTAATTGAGTTGGCATGGTTCACTTGATCAACTAAGATTATAGAGTTACCATCAATTGCTTCGAGGCTGCAGCTTGAATGAACGAATTTTGTGTTCCTTTAGTTTCCTTATCAACAAGATGTTCGATAAAATGCTCCTGTGAATTTTTATGATGGAAATTCCCTTTTAATTTGAATTCGACTCTAAAAAATTTAATTGCATACAGTGATGTGCAGAGAAGTACTTTGTAGTTTGCACTCTCAAGCATGTGGAGTGCAATGAGCTGAAAAGAGTGTATTGCAGGAGAAAAATATCTGCATTGAGTTTGCACTGTCAAGTCCTAAAAGGTAGATTGTGATTTCTGAAAACTTTTAAAACAATAGAGTGATGTAGATCAAAGTATTTTATGATCTGTAAATCAATATTAAAATAGGTTATTGCAAGAAGTTATCTGTGTGGCTGGAGCTCTTTTCGGGCTAATAAAAGGTACAAGAATGAGCTTAGTTGGTTTAGTTTTTATTCTTTGGGGCCTTTTAAGTGAAACATTTAACCACAAATATGCATCAAATCCCATTAAAACTCATAGCATAGATTCAGAAATGATAATCGTTATAAGATTAGCTTTCTTTTATGTGAAAATGGATGTGAGAAGGCTTATGAGAATTTTTAAACTTGACTGTATTTTTAAATGGTTGAATAAATTCTTTAAATACCAACATATTTGAGCATAAGAGTGTATTGCAGGAGAACAATATCTGCATTGAGTTTGCACTGTCAAGTCCTAAAAGGTAGATTGTGATTTCTGAAAACTTTTAAAACAATAGAGTGATGTAGATCAAAGTATTTTTTGATCTGTAAATCAATATTAAAATAGGTTATTGCAAGAAGTTATCTGTGTGGCTGGAGCTCTTTTCGGGCTAATAAAAGGTACAAGAATGAGCTTAGTTGGTTTAGTTTTTATTCTTTGGGGCCTTTTAAGTGAAACATTTAACCACAAATATGCATCAAATCCCATTAAAACTCATAGCATAGATTCAGAAATGATAATCGTTATAAGATTAGCTTCCTTTTATGTGAAAATGGATGTGAGAAGGCTTATGAGAATTTTTAAACTTGACTGTATTTTTAAATGGTTGAATAAATTCTTTAAATACCAACATATTTGAGCATAAGGCAGTTAAAAATTGGTAGGCTGAGTTTATATTCATCTTTACCGATCAATCAATCATTATATCTTGAGTGAATATTCTCCTGTGTTTGTTTCATAATTGGAATATATTGTTTTTCTTCTTTTATTGTAATCTTAATATTAAAATATCTCTCATGATGATCATTTATTCAATCTGGTTGTGTGGCAAGTATTCCTTTTTCCTACTATTTAAATGGATTACTTGATTGAATTTCTCCAAGGTATGTAGTTCCCAATCTGACATTGTAGCAAATCTTAATTCTGCTTTGCCCATCATCAGATACTATTGGGATGAACACAAAAGCCTCTTCTGGGAATATGTTGGTCAAACCACAGTTTTATCTCTGTTGATTTTGCTTATCTTTTTACCAGGTGGGTTCTTATTCTTCATTTGCAAGAGCCGGAATTGGACTTGGTTTAGATCAGATGAGGAGAGTAAATCCTGCTACAGATGAACCCTTATTTACAAACTGCACTAGATATTTCATTGGTACTCATGATTACATTTTCTATTCAGGTATATTTGAGTTTCTGATTTTCTTTCTGTAAACCACAATATACTATTAAATTGTTCACCACTCTTACGTGGGTACTAATATTTGATATTGCATTTTTAATTATATCTTATGATATGGTATTATTGAAGGCTGCGATATTTTATAACAGAGCTTACACCTTAATGGTGGAGTCTCTGTTGGAGCTCTTGGATGAGGATGGCGGATGGCATGCGTAAGGATAGTTCTACTAATTCTCCAGAATGGTCTTTAGATCATATTGCACTGTTAGCTGCAAGCGTAGGATTAGATGCTGACAGAAGGTACTTTTTCTTCTCATGTCGATATGTCTTTATGAATTTTTTTTTATGCTCAACTATCCAAATATTTGTCATCTCATGTTTTTATTCGCACTGCCAACAACAATGGATTTATGTTGGTCTCTGTGTGTTTTGTGATAAAGTATGAATACTTGACAACTTTTGTTACTTGCTTAATTCTAAATTCTGAGATTTCAATTCAGTGACTTGGGAAGCTCCAAAAAAATGTTTCCCTTTTAGCGGGATTCTCTCTCAAAACCAGAAGAATTGAAGCTTGAGAATTCAGAAGTGGCTAATGGAAATCAATTTCCATTTCCTTTTCCCAGTGTTGCATAAACCTTTGATGATGCCCAACCTTGAATACTGCCTCCAGTGAAGTAAGTTCGTTGATGCAGAAAAAAGATATTGTTCATTGGGCATGCATTGTTGATGAACCTGGCCTCTCATATTTGGCCTATCTTATTCATGAATCATGTACCTGTTTAGAAACCTGAGAGGCCAGAGAGCATCATAGGTGAGAATGAACTCAAAATGTCGGTATACCAGTTTGGATGATGTGGTGGAAGCACTACACACTGTCAATTCAAATGGGAAAGAGGGAGTATTATTTCTCTTGCTCTTTTTTCTCTTTTAGTTTTGGTTTATGGGAAAATAACTAATATCAATATGTTCACGACAAAGGGATATACTCAAAATGCTTGACTGTAACTTGAATACGGAGAATGGGAATCAAGGTATGATCAGTTTTTATTTTCAAAGATAAGTGTAAGTGTCTTTTTAGAATCCATTGCATTGACCATTTGAGCAAGCTTTGAAATTTAAGCTGGACGAAAATTTACACTGGAAAATGTATGGCTTTAATTGTACCATTATTGGCTCTTGCGTGAGCAATCCCGGTTGTTGATGCAGATAGGGGCATTTACGTTTATAGCTTTTGTGTTTTGTTTCCCAGTAAATAATAATTGTTATCATAATACTATATTTTGTGTATAGGTAAATTTTAAACTATGATATTACAAAAGTTAAATTTCATGGTCATATACGTTTATCATTCGGTCAGTGCATCATAAATAATTTGCACCGCCATTTTGCTTTTCAATTCTTTGCTGTCAACTTAATATTGGAAGCTGACCTAAGTACACTTATTTACTGAAACACTTTTGTTTGTTCATATAGCTGTGTTGGATAATGGATAAGCTATTAGAGCATTACACATTTGCCGTTGCTCATGTGAGGAGTCAAACATTGGAGACCATATGATTATTTAGAAATATGTTTGGACAACTTTTATCTTACATATACTTGACAACCGTATACTTCGTAATGGCAATGCTTGCATTTAGAAAAACATGAGGAAGATATTATGTTATCTTCAATTCTTTTAAATTTCTCAAGATTAATTCAGGGGAGTGCTGTTATATTTGATTCAAGAAATCTATTGAAAGTATCTATATACGGTGCATTTTGTCGTTAATGTCTTTAAACAAGATCTCTCTCTCTCTCTCTCTCATATCTTCGGTGTTACATTTCATTGCTTGGAAGACTAATCTTCGTCTTTTGAATTTTGGTAACAGAATATTTTATTATAAATCATTTTTAAAAGTAAAGTTTCATTTTGCATTAAATAAATTCAAAAGTATCATATCCCAATTACTATTTACACATAAAAATTCACCCAAAATACGGTTAGGCAATTAAAATCCTAATTAAAATAACATCCTCATAAAAAGGTAAAATGAAATATATTATTTGTATGTCCTAAAATAAATCAATCAAATAAAATGCAGGTCAACATACAATTTATGGAATTAAAATCTTACTGAAAATACATAAAATAGGAAAATGAAATATATATATTGGTCTATCCTAAAATAACACCAATCTAATAAATGCAGGTCATTAAATAATTTTGTAATTAAAATTATATATTAAATTAAGAAATATATTTCAAAAGATCTTTTCAAATAAAATGTAATATTTGTATCAACTAACACTCCAAATAGTATACTATTACTATCAACCAAAAATATTAATTTCACCTAGAATGACAAATACTATCAACTAACACTCCAATTTATTACTCCTTCCAATGTATTAATGACAATACTAATTATATATGAAAATAATGATTTAAAATTATAGGAAAATACAAAACATACCAAGTACTATTTGTATTATGAATTGCAATTTAATACTTAAACAAAAATAATGATTTAAATGTTTGAAAAAAAATAAAATAAAATAAAATTTAAAAAAAAATATTTGGTGATGTGCTAAATATTCAATTTTTTATTTTTATTTTGATTTGTTTACAACCCTAGGCTATACATTTAGTTTTTGAAACAATACTAATTAATATTCAATCGATGTGATCCTAAATGGGTCAGCCCACGGGCAGCGGCCTGTGGGCTGATCCATTTAGGACCACATCTAATAATAAAAATTATAAATTAAATATTGTATACATGGAAATTTCACAATATAAAATTTGCAGTAATATTTTTGTTATAAAGAAACAAAATGGAGTATTAGTTTCTTTATGTATATATGTTTTTTTACAATGAGAACCACATATTACATTTTCATTAAATATATTAAAAATTAAGTTAATGTGTTTTTTCAGTGGACAATTTTAATCTATTATCTTATACAAATTTTCATACATAACATATAATCTAAGCCCGGCGCATGGCGCGGGCGGTAGTTCTAGTCATCCTAAAAGCTAAAACCACCCGCGCTTGAGGTTACTCTTGGGTTTTTTGGCTCTAAAGTTCGAAAATAAATAAATACTAAATAAATAACCAATCATATGTTTAACTTTGCTATTCGAAATGGTAAAGATATTATTAAAAAATTATTATTCAACATCACTATCAAGATACGACTCATTTTAATTATCCAATTAATATTTTCATGTCAAATGTTATTAAAGATAAATTTGCTACTAAATTTAATAAGTATTCATAATGAATAGCAATATATACAGAATACAGTATATATTTTTTTTAGGGAAAAATACAGTATATATTACTTTACTTTGTTAATTATTTTTATCTTTTTATAACTTTTTGAAGTATAAGAAAATGCAATAGATTCATTGTCAGTAAGCAATTCAAGAAAAGTAGAAAAAGATCCTAGTTTGGATGTGGAGTAGGAACGTGGCCGCTTAAGTACTTGGGAATCCCGATTGGTGGTAGGGCTAGCAGTGTGGGAATTTGGCAACCGGTCCTTGATCGAGTTGAAAAAAGACTAGCCGGATGGAAGGGAAGAGTTCTCTCTCAAGGGGGACGAATGTGTTTGATAAAGTCTGTTTTGCATAGCCTTCCTGTATACTATTTATCTTTGTTCAAAATACCGAAGGTAGTGGCTGACAGATTGGAGCTCCTCAAGAGACGCTTCTTCTGGAATGAATGGGAGGGGGGACGGCGAATGCATACACTGAGTTGGAATAGAATCTGTCAACTTAAGGAAATGGGGGGTCTTGGATTTTGGGATACCACCAAATTCAATACTGCTTTATTACTCAAATGGAGGTGGAGATTTGGGATGGAAGAAGCCTTATGGAAGACGGTGATTGATGCCAAGTATTATGGGTCATCCGAGAGCCTGCTGCCTGTAGTAAGGGGGGATGGGTCGATGTGGGGTAGGATTAGTAGAGCATGGGAAATGTGGAATCCGGTCGATGCAGGGAGTGGGTTTCAAATCATGGTGGGAAATGGATTAAAGACAAGCTTCTGGCACGATGTTTGGGTGGCGGAAGGGAGAGCTCTCAAGGATATGTTTCCTAGAGTTTATACGCTTGCAGTGAATAAGATGGGCAAGATCGCAGAATATGGGGATTGGACTGGGTTTGATTGGGAGTGGCGTATTGGCTTGCGGAGACCTTTGTTCGATTGGGAGGGTGAGGTTTGGAAGGAACTGTTGAGGGTGTTGAGTAGGACGAAATTACAGAGATTAGTGAAAGATAGAATTGTTTGGAAAAGAGCGAGCAGTGGTCGTTTTTCTACTAGATCATGTTGGCATAGAGAGGATGGGACAGATTTGGATAGTGAAAAACGGTTCTGGATGAAATTTTGGAAAACTAGAGTCCCAATGAAATGCAAGATGCTGGTATGGAAAATTGTAGTTAAAGCCTTACCAGTGAGGGAGCTGCTAGTACATAGAGGATGCATCTCAGCATCAAATGCGATATGTTTGCTATGTGAAAGGGAGATCGAATCGTTGGACCATCTGTTTTGCAGGTGCACAGTGGCGGGGGCACTATGGTTTCGAATGGTGGAATGGTGTGGAGTCGAATGGATTTGGCCAGGAAATATTGAAAGTCTGGTTGCCTCATGGATGGAAGTGCAGGTCCAATCTGATAGACGGGACGTGTGGTTGGTCATGGGAATGGCCACTTTTTGGACGATATGGAAGCAACGAAATGAGAAAATATTCAAGGGGAAACAAGTGGATTTAAATGCTGCTGCAGAAGAAATTAAGTGGTATTGTTGCGTGTGGTGGAAAGCGCTGGTACATGATTCTGAATCTGGATTGGAGAGCTTCAGCCCGGGCTTCCCTGCTGGACTGACGCAAGGTAGGCAGCATATTATGAAAGGTCCTAGACCTGGCCTGGTGTGGGAGAGGCCGGATACGGGATGGTGGAAAGTGAATACGGATGGGGCTTCCCGAGGAAATCCTGGGCCAGCTGGTATCGGAGGCGTGATTCGGGATGAACATGGGGAGGTCATCTTTATTCTTTCTGATCATATCGGGCAGGCCGATGCTTCCTGGGCTGAAGTTGCAGCAGTCAGTCGTATGTGTGCGATTTTGGTTCGTGATCAAGGATTCCCGTTGTGTAGGCTTGTAATCGAATGCGATTCAGTAAATGTGGTGAAGTGGCTGAATGACTTGGGATCATTACCTTGGCGTTTCAGGGAGTTAATGGGACCGATTATGGAGGTTTTCGGGCATGCAGGAGAGGTTAGAGTGCAACACATCTTCAGGGAGAGGAATAGTATGGCTGATTTTTGGGCTCGAAAGGGCGCTGGTTATGAGGGCAAGGTGGAATTATGGAAGTGACATTGTGGGGAAGGCCATCTACCAGTGGATATGCCAGACATACAGGGCAATGAGATGGTCTGGAGATATACGGAGGAGAGTGGAGGCATGTAAAATTGGGAGAGGGCCTGGTGTTTCTTTTCTGGTGGAGTGTGGGTGAGGCGGCTGACACGCAGTTATACCTAAGGATTATTGTTTTTTGTCCTTCTTGTCTTTTCTTCTTACAGGTTGATGCTGTAGATGGAGCTCCTAGGAGATGGTGGTTGTGATCTTTGCAGAAGCTGTTCTGAGGTCGGGGCAATGAGATATCATTTATTAACGTCTGTGGAGGGCTAGAGTTATGGGACGAGCCTGATCATCCAAATTATTGATTGAAAATAAAGCCTGTGTCAAGCGATTTGGTGAGATTATATCGGTGATTCTTTGCGAATTGTGCTTTGTTTGGTTAATCTGATTTCCACACTCTGCTCGTACAAATATAATGATCCTGCATTTTCTCATGCCATTGTAATTGATTTGATGGGGGTTTAGGCTGATCCTACTGGGCTTTCCTTTTCTTTATTCCTTTACTTCTTATATACTTTTTCCTACACTGTCCTGAATCTGGCCTTGACCTAGTCCTTTTCCCTCTACCCCACAGAATTTATCTCCTTTCAACAGCTCATTCTCTCATAATAACAGCTCCTCTCTACCATGGGGTGTTTCAGGAACTACCTTTAATTATCACTTGAAATTCCTTTCGACTTGTTTGCCTGGGGTTTTGAAATTATTTGCAGGATGATTGTGTGTGTAGATGGGAGGGGTTGATTTTAGATTGGCTCAGAATGGTATTAAGAGTGTGGAGGTGATGGTCTGGGATTCTAAATTCAGGAGCATTTAAAAAAAAAAAAAAAAAGAAGAAAAATGGCTGATTGGTGATCCAGTGTTAAAAAAAAAAAAAATAAAAAAAATAAAATGATAATGGAAGTATAATGGAGAGTTAGAATGTGTCCTATGGGCTCCTTTGTATTGAGTGGTATGGTCAGTCTCTCTAAAATGATTCTGTGCATTTCGGGTGGAAGTCTTCATGTGATAATTCTTGGTAGGTCCTCAACCCCCTCTAGCCGTTTTTCTCTTCCTCTTCCCCTTTCTTT